>JAKSZP010013942.1:0-29497 GCA_022478985.1 Massospora cicadina | reverse complement strand
TAGAACCACATAATTTATAGTAAAATGGGAGCAATTCCCCCAAACACTTCTTTATTTAAAAATATAATAAGTCAGCAGATCCCTTTTCAGTCCACTCCTTTCTTCCTCTTCATCTACCTAAAACCCTTCCAAGACTACTCCTCCAGTCCCCTCATTACACTGATATCCTTGCGACCTCTGTCAGAACTGACCCTTCCGCTTAGTTTATTCACGGTATCATCTTTTCATTGGTTTCAGCTTTTTATTCTTTAATCCTTTATCGCCTTGATTCAAGGTAATCCAATATCTCTTTTTGTCAAATGTTGACATCACCTTAACACCTATTTTGAAGTCAATCCAATAAGACCATTATGACCATAATCACCTTATTCTAAAGCGACCAATCACTTATAGTTCTGAAACATCCTTGGCAGATTCTGTCCATTGATCCTTCGGCGGAATTTCTCCAATGAGCCATGTGGTCATAATGGTGGTTTGTCATCCAGTCATGTAGATTCTCAACATTACCCCCCTTTGACTGGATGATAAGCTGTACCTCACAACCGTGCTAACCCAGGAAAAAATTCTTTCAGAATTGATCATCCATTTGGCCTCCTGGTGCGCCCCCTTCAGTGACATCATGGGCCAGCTACGCTGGGGAGGGGAACGGAGCTGAGGGCCTTCACATAACAAAGTGGCCCAGCTCCTAGCAAGTGGCTTTAGTCGCCTAGTGCTTCCATCTCCTGTCAAACCCCATCCCATGGCTCTGTCTGTTCAGCGGATGCTGTGCTTTGTGCAGTGGGTGATATCCTGCTGGTCAGGGTCCTTCCTCCGCGTTCCTACTCACTTATGGTCCTTAGGGGTAAACTTCCGCAACAACCAATTAGCTCGCCTTCATTCTGGAGTCACCACAGCGTTCACCGCCCTCAGCGCTGATGATCCATCACAGTGCCTTCCCATCATGGTGCTCTTAGGTAACTTAATTTTGCATCCTGCAACCGCTTTAGGTTCAGGAATAGAGCAGCACCAGACAGCCCTTGAATGGGCCCAGCGAGCGGCATTCACTGCAACTGCTCCTTTTCTGATAGCATATCTGAGCATGGAGGACTTCCTTGTAGATTGCCTGGCCCTGGGCGCAGCCTTTTCCCCTCGAGCTGGCACTCACCTGCTTACTCGCCACCCCTTACAACTTTGGCCCCCTCTGTTGGCATACTCATTAATTTCCCAGGAGCATCAACGCATGTGGTTACAAGCTCTGCTCCTCATGGGACAGGAACAGTTCTGACTCGATTAACCAGCCAAACTCTCCCCACCTCACCTGTTATCCTGGAATCCCAGTCCGTCCTCCTCTTTAAGTCCCATTACACCGCCCTCTCCTCTTCAGCCTAGCGTAGTGGCCCTGGAGCGGATGCCAGCCCCTTCACTTTCACCTCAGCAGCCTTCACCTCTACCCCCAACCCCAGTTGAGTCCATAGAAACTATGGCACAACTGAAGCAGCGGAATAAGAAACACAGGTCCCATTGATCAAAACAAAAAGAACACCGCAAGAAGCTGAAAAGAGACAGGAAGATGAAGACAGAAAAGCAAAAGACCTCAAAGGACAACCCACATTAAAATAAAAATCATTAGCTTTCACGCACATATATATATTATCATTTCATTTTCTTTCTTTTTTCCATTTTTAGAGTAGCTATATTACTGCTTATATGGCTGAAGGAATTTTGTGTGCACCCAATTTATAATCTGGCTGCTTGCAGGATACTTGATAGTATAAGCGTCAACTCCTGTTTTTTTTATTATCTAAAATGGAACAATCCAAATATTAGCAAGTTTGTGCTTCTGCCCAAACCCATTCTGATCATGGAATAGCACCATATCCCCATATTTGAACTGTGTAAGGCCACTACGCCATACTTGGTCCATAGCCTGGGTTTTGATTTTCTTGGCCAAGCTGAACGAGTATGCTTCAGTTTGCAACTTAATCAGCGTATTTGTAAGGTTGGTTAAATATCATTGCGGATCCATTCTGCCAGTGTCCTCTATGCAGGCATATAGCAGCGCAGGCAGAGCGGGGTGCCGCCCATAAAGCAATTGGAAGGGGCTCTTTCCCATGGCAGAATGGTAACTTATATTATAGGCGAATACCGCGGTAGAAAGAAGGGTACTCCAATTGGAGGGTCTATCTGTAACCAGCTTCCAGAGTATATTCACCAGAGTCCCATTAACCCGTTCAACCATTCCATTGGACTCAGGGTGATACGGAGTTGTTAGGACCCCGTGAATGGCCATTAATTAGTTGAGCTTAGGTAAAACAAGGAAGGTGAAGTTGATTCCATTGTCAGTAAGGATAAACTGTGGGCAACTGTGGTGCTGTATGATATATTCCATTATGATCTTTAGCCACAGTAACTGCCTCCAGATCCTGGATGGCTCGCGCCTCAACCCACCTAGTCAAGTGGTCAATTGCCACCAGTATATACTTAGACCAATTAGCTCTGGTTAGCAGAGGTCCCACGACATCAATAGAGACAATATGCCAAGTGAAGCGAGGTTTCACCAACTGGTATGAGGTCTTCTGGCAGAACGGCTTCTTCACCTGGCACTGGTGGCAGCAAGACAGGGCCTCAAGCACGTCATATTGCATTCTTTCCCAATAATACCTCAGCCATAACAATTCAAGAGTTTTCTGGACTCCGCCATTGCCAAAAGCTCAGTGTGCACTCATAATAATATTTGAGCGGTTGGAAGGCCTTGGGATATTCATGTTAACGTCTCCTATACGCTTATACAATTCCCCATTTCTTAGGAATGTATTGGTCCTGAGTTCATCTAGTAACTTGATAATTTGAGGCGGTTCATCATTGTACTTTCCGCTGAGCATTTTGTTGAACATGGAGTCACTTAAATCTGACATAACTGCAATTGTCAGCAATCTCAATAAGCAATCAGCGTTTTGGTGTTTTGCTCCAGGTCAATGTAGAATCTCAATGTCATAAGCTTGAAGCTTAAGAGCCCATCAGGTTAGCCGCCCTTCAGGCTCTCTCAAATTCTGCATCCAGAGCAATGATGCATTATCCATCATTGTGGGATCCACCGATGGATGCCATAAATATTTCTTAAAATATATAAAACTTACCTTTTAAAAATACAAATAAAAGTAATAATAAACGCTTTTTTAAAGTTTTTTTATCTTTTCTAGTATGTGCGAGGCAATCCAGAAAAAGATCCCCTATTCAATACTAGTATTTCATATTTTAACTAGTTTAAATATTGGGGCCATGGGAATTTAGGGCTATAGTATTGAATAGCTTAGTCATCCAAATTAGGAAAGATAGGCTTTGGCCTATCAGAATGAGGGAAAATATTCTGGGGTAGAACAAACCCATGAAGTAATGATTTGATAAATTGCACCCAATCACTGGCGGGTAAAATCTTCTCACCTCAGGGGAGAACAAACCTGTGTGGTAATGATTTGATAAATTGCACCCAATCACCAGTGGGTAAAATCTTCTCACCTTGGGGGAGAGCAAACCTGTGTGGTAATGATTTGTTAAATTGCACCCAATCACCGGCAGGTAAAATCTTCTCACATTGGGGGACCTTGTTTTCCTGGTGGGTAGGGTTCCATCGAGAATCCACCAGGGTCTTTTGGCCGTTGGTACTCATATCCTCATTAACCTTAGTATTGTTAGAAGATTAGACACGTAATTGGCTGATTGTAGTAGTGGATTCAAGAGGATTTTTACCTCCAACATTCTTTTTCAAAAGTCGAGAAGGAGAATGTCTGACAATCATGACTTTAA
The DNA here is from genome assembly GCA_022478985.1 of Massospora cicadina. Taxonomy (NCBI): domain Eukaryota; kingdom Fungi; phylum Entomophthoromycota; class Entomophthoromycetes; order Entomophthorales; family Entomophthoraceae; genus Massospora; species Massospora cicadina. The sequence continues at coordinate 25,714 of JAKSZP010013942.1, read as the reverse complement.
ACTTTAATCCATGCAAGTAGACTCAAAATTATTTATATGCATAGATCACCGCTAAGCACTCATACTAGGTTACAGTGGAATTTTGTTCATGGCAATTCAAGCTGTGACTACAGTATGCCACGGAGTGCTTGTTTCCCTCATCATCCTTCTGAGACAGGACTTTCCCAACAGCGGAAAGGGATGCATCTGTTTGCACTATAAATTCCTTATTGAAATTAGGATAGCGCAACACCGGCGCACTAACTAATGCCAATCACAGTGTATCAAAGGCGCATTGACGTCGCTCTGTCCATTCAAACATGTCATCTTTCTTCAGTAGCTCAAACAGCGGACCGCTGATGCAACTAAAAATTAGGTATGAGTTGTTGGTATTAACCCGCCAGATTTAGAAACACCTGAATGTCCCGTTTATTTGCAGGCTTAGTCTTCTTCTGGATGGCTTCTACCTTGGCTGGCTGAGGTCTTAGCCCAGTTGCATCCACCACAAACCCAAGGTACTCAAGCTGATCCTTGAAGAAGTGGCATTTTTGAGGCTTGATTTTGATATTGGCCTCAGCCAGTCGGCGAAATACCTCTTCCAAATGGGTGAGATGCTCAGTAAATGTGTAAGAGAAGACTTTGATTTTGTCAAGATACACAATAATGCACAACAACTTCAGATCATCCAGTATGATGTCTATTGCTCGTTGAAACATAGCTGGGGCATTACATAGCCCTTGAAGCATGTGAGTTGGTTGGAAAAGCCATTTTGATGTGATTTTCGCGCATTTTTCTTGTTCCATTGAAGGCAACTCAATTTGCCAATAACTGGATATCAAATTCATTTCAAGAAGTAGCGGGCTCCACCTAATTGGTCCAGCACATCATCAATCCATGGCAGAGGGTATGAATCTTTTTTGGTGATGCTATTGAGCTTCCAGTAGTCAATTACTATGTGGTTAGTGCCATCCTTCTTTTTAACAATTAGGACAGGTAAAGCCCACGGACTCATAAATGGTTCAAGCATTCCCTGCTCCAGCAGCTTTTCAAACTCCTCGGTGACAACTTCTTCAGCTGCCCATGAATGATGGATTGGTCGAGACATGATGGGAGGATGATACTCAGTGTCCAGTCAATGAACAACCCCCCGAGCACACCCCAAATCATGATTGTTGACCGCAAAGATCTCTTTATACTTTTAAATAATGCTTCCACCCGCTCCTTCTGATCTTCTGATAACCCAGATTAATTCTACCGCGGTAAAACCACCATTGTGCCAAGAGGCGGTTCGATGGGCAGACCAAATTCATCCAGAGAACCAAACTCATGAACCCAGTTGATCTCTTCAACTGGGTTCAGATGTAAATATGCTATAATCTGATGTCGGTGGATTCAAATGGGGCTGTTCTGAAGATTTGCTATTTATACTTTGATTTCCACATGGCCTGGAAGTATGATGCCTGGAGCCACGTGGTGCTCAAGCTGTGAATGCTGATAAGGCCCAATGATCTCTCCATAGAGCCCAGGTAGCACTTCCACTTCTAACTCTGTGTCTATTAATACTTGATGTCCAGAGGGAATGGATATAGCTCCAGCTGCTCTAAGCGGTAACCCTTAGTATTCGTATATCTGATGAGGGAGGGCCCACGTTGTACTTTTTAATTGATAATAGCGCACTGGAATCACCCCATCGCTGTAGGCAAGGTTGATTTGTCCCATATGTGCTGAGCTCTTTGGCGCTCCGCTAGAGGTGAAATAAATAGGGATTCGCTATCCCACAATGGCTAGGGTCTCTTCCATCATGTCAACTATAGCCCCATAGTGTCACATAAATGCAGTCCCAATCAATAGATCTCAGTTATTGTTTGGTAATACCACCGCTGGAGCCACCACAACAATGGATTCAACCACAAGGGAAGAGCGTTATATGCTCCCTCAGAAGTGGTGGTCTCAGCTCCAGTGGTCCCATACACCATCATGTTGTCTGTGTCGGGTTTTAAGGACAACTTAACCACCGATTTAGTGGAGACAATAATAACAGGGGCGCCTGTATTAATAATAGCTCGTACCCAAGTTTTAGCTACCACAATGTCACAGTAAGTACATTCTGAGTAATATGAATCCTGGCTATTTGCTACGTGTACACTTAATGATTCATGTTTTCCCAGGAAACTCATAATACCCACACCAATTTTAGGGTATCTGGTTACAATAGCGTCCACTGGGAGGGCGACGTCTATTCCCCTCAGGGACAGGACATCTGTGAACGGCTCTAGCGGATTTAACAGATTTTTATCAGCCATTTGACATGCATAAAGCTTCAGTTGATCCAGAGAGTTTTTGTCCACCATTTCTTCAATGTGCGCTTGGGTCAGCATATTTACTCCCCCAACCAGCGGTTAGTAGAGGAATGTATCATCATACTGAGAAGCTTCAGCTATATTTAACATAGTAGACTCAGTTGAGACATGTAAGTTCAAGGTAGCAGAAGTAGAGAGTCCCTTCTCTACTCTGCTCAGACTTTTCCCTGATAGCCCTGCTCCCATGGTAAGGGAGGGATCCGTCAGTTGGGGCACCATCGTCCCATGTGCCCAGTGCGTCCACAATTAAAACAACTTACTCCATAAGACCTACGCCCATGTTTAGTATAAGTTGGCTCACTTGGTAGATGGTTTTGAAAAGGATTGACAAAACCAGACCCCCAATGGTAAACGACTGCCCCCTGTCAGCATAGTTAGGCCCATACTGGTAGTTGGTTTGATGTTGATTGGTAATAAATGAACTCCCGTTGGACTGCAGAGAGTATCCTGACAGGATCCTTCCTGACTGGTTAACTCTTCCCACATGATTAGGGTGAGCAACGGCGACAGTGCGGATTTGCTCAGTATTGGGTGAAGGGATAGTTAAAGATAAGCGATGTACAAACTGAACAAGTTTGAGAAGAGGTACATCAGGATCTAATAATGGGGCTATGTCATTGTATAGCTCAGGGTATAACTTCACCACTGAGGCCATCGTGATACACACATCAACTTCAAATAGAATTCCTGCCCCAATTAGCACATTTGCTTCCATCATAAATTGGTCAGAAAATGCGGTGAGGGTATCATTTCGCTGAAACCCAATGGTCAAGAATGCAGTTTTCTGCTGTGACATTTTCGCAGTTCCGCTGGACAACTGCAGCACCGTCTCCTTAACTTCATGATATGAAACAGAACTAGCAGAGAGGTAACAAACAACTTGATTGACACTCCAAAATGTCCAAAAAGGAGATTAATAGTTTTTCTCTCCGCCAATCCAAAGTACCTTCAGTTGCAAACTCAAATTGGTGAAAGAACCCATGAATATTTCCTTCACAATCAAATGGCAGCAGCTTATCACTGTAGACCTTCTGAAGCAACTCATCCTGCTTTTCAAGCACTTTATCTAACGTGAGTCTCAACTCCTCATATGCCACAGGGCCACCATTTTGTGCAGATTTCATTTAAAACAACCCAGATGTGACATAACCAGTGGCTGAGTTATCATTATATTGTTATTGGTCAATGGGCCCCATGTAGTGAGCACCACTGTTGAATCTCGGCGATTCAGTATATACCTGCTAAAGGGTTTTTCGCACAGAGTTTCCCCCATTGAACAATTGGAACAGACAATATGACGATCACTGATTCCTTAATACAATCATAATTACATAATTTATAATAAAATGGGAGCAATTCCCCCAAACACTTCTTTATTTAAAATATGACAAGTCAGCAGATCCCTTTTCAGTTCACTCCTTTATTCCTCTTCTTCTTTCTAAAAACCTTCCAAGACTACTCCTCTAGTCCCATCATTTCACTGATATCTTAGTGACCTCTGTCAGAACTGACCCTTTCACTCAGTTTATTCAAGTCGACATCTTTTCATTGGTTTCAGCTTTTTATTCTTCAATCCTTTATCACCTTGATTCAAGGTGATCCAATATCTCTTTTTGTCAAATGTCAACATCGCCTTATTGCTCTATTTTGAAGGCAATTTGATAAGACCCATTATGACCCATTATCACTTTATTCTAAAGAGATCAATCAATTATAGCTCTAAAGCATCCTTGGCAGATTCTGTCCATTGAACCTTCGGTGGAATTCCTCCATTGAGCTGCGCGGTCATAATGGTGGTTTGTCATCCAGTCATATAGATTCTCAACATTAGTTCTTGATTTTTATGTCATTGAGCTTCTGGTAGTTTATGCATGGCCGTAGTCTCCCATCCTTCCTACTAACAAACAACAAGGGTGATGAACAGGGAGAGCGGGACACTTGTAAAAACCCTTTCTCAAGCATAGTATCCAGGTATTCACGCAGGGCAACCTGTTCACGCTGATTGTAACTATGGATTGGTCCATGGATGGGATGCTTCCCTTCTAGTAAATCAATCGCATGATAAAAGGGTCCATAGGCTAGTAGTTGCTTAGCCTCCTCTTCTCCAAAGAGTGAAGGCCACTTTGATATGTATTATGGAATATTCCCTCTGCAAGGCTTCAAAGAGTCCCCTTGAACTACAGTTGTAGAAATTCCAGGACTTTTAACTCCTTCTAAAGCGCACTTAATGATCTTATCCTTCATCTTAATTGTGATAGTTTTCTTTCCAAAATGTGCTGGAGTTCAACCTATGTCCATCAAGGATACCCAAGAATTACAGGATGGGGTGAACTATGCAGAACCCAAAACTCAACTTTCATTAAATTTGCCCCAATATCTAAGTCAATGATACATGAGTAGTGGAAAGCTACAGACTATTCATCATTTCCCAGGGTTACTTTTATTGTAGTTTATTTGCATGTAAGCCCAAAATTCGCACTTCATACTCTGAGATAAAGTTCTGTGAGGCCCCACTGTCCATCAAAGCTATGGGTTTAAAACACTTCTTTCCAGCATGTAAGTTCACATCTAATAATGGATAAGACTGTGCATCGTTCTTTAACAAGGAAACGATGGTATGGGGGTTTCTCTTCTTGTAGTTCTCTTGAATACAGCAATTTTGGTCCGCCAACACTCACCATTAGATTATGTGTAAAATCATCAACTCTTTCTAATGGCAGCGTGGTGGGGTGATGTCTGATTAAATTTGCTAATTGGCTTCCTAACCCTGTCTGAAGCAAAGCGCTCCCATTTCTTCATCTAACTCTATCTTCTGAAAGATATCCCTAAACATCTGTATGTATACCTCAACAGTTTTCCCTTCTTGCTGAAAATCCATCAAGGCTATCCTCGCCTTTAATCTGGCAAAAGTGTGGATTGCTGCTGCTAGCAATTGACTCTTGAATTCCTCATAGTTAGTGCACACATTATCATACTCTTCTAGTGTACTTATAAACCAATTTAGCGCATCACCAGTGAGTTGTGAACCCACTTTCATAATGTTCCGTGAATCATTTGAATAGGTCTCAGGATAAGCTTTGAAATACGCCCCCAAAAGCGTAAGACCTTCTTTCACTTCAGCTAAAGATAATTTTTGCAAGGGAACTGTAGGGTGAGTCAAAAGTATATTGTTGGCCACACTCACTATCTTCATTTGAATGGGTCCTACTGCTCCTTTATAAGTTGTTTTATCTTTCTTTACTGGGGAAAACATCCGCACTAGCAATTGGTAACTTCCCATCAACAAGGCAGGTATTAAAGCCCCCAATAATAAAAACGTGGTGGGATATTTATTGTATATTTGGGCGGTCAAATTGTCAGGGACTGGTTACTACTGACCTGGTTGGGGTTAGCTAACCATGAGCTAGCATAATCAAGGGGTTTAAACCATAGTGACAAGGACACTAGAGGTGTCCAGGTATAAGGATTGGTGGGTAAGCTTGTATGGGAGTTGCCTAAAGATATGTTTTTAAAAGGAGAAAGTTGAAAGGGAGTTTTTTGTAGGCTGGGGTGGTAGATCAGGTTTGATATCACTTTAGTAAATAAACTTAATAGTGTTTGCATGATAAAGAATATTTTTATTGACTGCAAAGATTAACCAAATGAATGACTTGAGTTTATATACCATCCAACTTCCTGGACTTACCCAAGCTTAGTTGATTTTCTAATAATGCAATATTATTCCCTGGAGCTTATGGAATCGCAACATGCATATGATTTAAAAGGTATTGGGAATCGTCTCAGTCTCATTGTGATTTCGTTTTGGTACAATTAATTGACTCATTATTATTGCAATTAAGGTAATTTAAATGATCAATCAAACATTTTCACTGCAATTATTCATCTGGTATACAATTACTCGATCTAACTTCATCACATATCCTCTTGATCTGATAGATAACATATGTAACCTCAGGAATTCCACTAATATCAGGATTTACCCTGGCAGAGCCCAAAATTTGTTGCTGGAGTTGTACTCCCCAATCAATTTAGTTTTCACCTCTTCAGCAGACCTATAGGTTGTCACCGGTGATAAATGATGGCCATTTTCTCTTTGGCCAGAATTTTCTCACCACTGCCACCTTCATGCACACCCCCTAACCCGCTGGAGTAGTTCTGGCGTGGTCAGATAGTGAGGAAAGGGGAAATCTTGAGGGGGTACGCCATCACCCACCTCTCATCCACCACATGGGCTAAGTTGCTCTGGGCGATGAGGGGGAAAGCTGCCTTCTTGGCGCCCTTTCTAGTGAAAATTGGGAATGCCTCACTATCAAGGCACAGGGGTGCTCCCCAGACTTACATTTGAGACTTGGACTTACTCATATGTAATTGACTTTTAATTCTAACCCTGAGATTAAAGAGATGTTATTTATCTAAGCTCAACCTTATTAGTAACCCTTATAGTATAATTGTCAGATATTTTTGGACTTTTGAGTCAATTGTAATGTTATGGTTGTAAAGCCTGAACCAAAAAACTATTTGGTTTAAAATTCCATTAGATAAATATTAAGCCTCACTTGGTATATGTAGCACTTTTGTGCTTATGCTTTAATTTGTTTAAAATCTTTATTTTTGGACTTAAATGCCAAGACTTCATGGAGACCAAATATAAATATCTTTATGAGGATATATATAAACTAACTTACTCTCTCTTATAGATTTTCTGGGACTAGTAATAAGTTTAATTTCACTTTATTGGTATAAAAGTATTTCTTTTTTGGTCTCATTGCCCCTGCTGATTATGTTGTAACTCTTCCAGTACTGGACTGTTGGTAGTATAACAATGATACTATCACTCAAGAACAAAATCAGCATGTAGCTTCTGAAGATACTCCTGATACCACCAGATCTACTAGTGATTTATCAAAGAAACAGGGTGTGCTTGACACATTGGAACCATTGATAATTTTTAAAAAAATCAAGCAAACATGGATTGTTTTATTATTACCAAACTCATTGTAGGTGTTTCAAATCTTCAAGGTCTTAACTTCATATAAGTATAAGAATAGTTTCTTAATATTAAAGTTGTCTAGATATGAGACTCTTTTAAAAAATTATAGTAGAACCTCTTGAGATTATACATAGTATCATTCATATCTTTCTCTGTTTCAAGGTTCTCTTCCTCTTCAGAGATCTCTGGTTCCTTTCAAGTATTGGTTGAAAAGATGGAGTTATTAAAGATCATTTAATTTCGCAGTTAAAAAACTCACTTAAGTCTATTTATAACGCATGGGTTCATTACAATGGATTACAGATGTATTGGTAGTAACTGTCAGGCAAACAGCAAGTTAGTAGTAGACTGGCCTACCATCCTAGGTTCTGGAGCACCTAAACGGAAAACCAGAATGCCAAAGGCACTGCTGCTGGTATGAAAGATAAGAAACTAAAAAGGAGTTTTGCCAATAATTGCCGATGAGCCATGATCTCATACAGACACATTTTGAAATACCAGATAAATATGGCCATAAACCCAGAGAGGAGTTGGAGTGCCAGTGGAAAGGGCAGTTTATTTTTCAGCATATAAAAAACTAAAGTTGGGGAAAGAATTTTTAATGGAATTTAAAGAAAGAAAATCGATCAACAATTCTCTCAGTGCAAGGCCACTGATTAAATAGTGGTCAATTGGTGTGAAACCAAGCAGGGATTGGGTCCCTCAAGTTTGACCTAACCAGCGAATTTTTCATGGAAGGGGACCAATAATCTCAATGGGAACTGACATCAAAGGATTTGGCGGCAGGCTGGTCACTTTCAGTTTGACCTTGAATGCTCAAACTGAGACTCAACTGCATTTCCAGTGGTTGGTGTGATGGCATCTGGCCCAGCGAGCAACAGGAATCCCCAGGGCCACCCCACATAGGGGCAGTACCAATTGGTTGGGAACAGGTTCAGGATGCCCAACCCGCCCATGCCCAGTTGCTGGCCATTCGTTTGGTCAAAAGCGTTGCATTGGCCACAATTCCCAATTTGTCAGATGTAAGCTTCAAACTAACATCAATGGTGTCCGACGATGCTTTCTGCATGTCGGGGATCATCCCCAACAATTTTGAGAGGGGGTTGATTTTGGCAATCGCTCTGCTGGCTGAATCAAAACTTTCAGCAATTCCACTCAATAATCTAAACTTAGTCCCTCTTTGATTATGAGGTTTCCAATTGTCAGGCTTGATTTCTGTCCTTTTCAGACCAATTGACTTCAATTTGGTGGTCTTGGCACAGATTTCCTTAATCTGGCTAACAAGTTCAGCTGAGGTGAGGAGGGTACTGGGAGAGGGATCCAAAGAGGGAGGGCTGTTACCCTGCGCTTGTCTACCATGTGGGCGAGATCACCCTGAGTGAAGAGGGGTACAGCCGCCCTCTTTGTCCCCTTTTTACTCAGAAATGGGAAGAGCGACTTATCTATGCACAGGGGACGTTCCCCTGGACTTACAGTAACAACCATGTGGAAGACCATAGTAAAGCAAGGAGACCAGATACAATCTCTAGGTATATGATTTTATTAAGATTGTATCTCAAGCATCTCAAACAGTTGCTATGATTCTGTATCTAGTAGCAAATCTTGTTTTAAGTTAAGGATCCAAAGGGGTGCAAGTGCTTGACTGTATCTTCTATAAGAACTTACTTTTGACTGAAGTTCTTGCATAAGGTAATATGTTTTTATATAATTCAAATAGTATTATTGTAAGGGTTTTTATTTTATCATAAACCAATGTTATTGTAGATAATAAAAACTGGAAAAACACCAGTCATGTTCCATTAACTATATAATTTGAAAATTTTATAGTCGATTGTTCTTTTTAATATTGTTCCTGACACTTTAATTATATATAGAGTAAGCTCCAGATACCTGGAACCCTCAAGGAAACTATTTAAGTATTTTTGCAAGTAAAGTTTAAGAAAATAGGATCAATCTTTTGTAGAATTTATCTTAGAATCTTGATATAATTTTCCAATCCTATAATATACAACCCAATAAAACCTTTTATTAAAGAAGTAACAATGATTGCAATGTGGCGGCTAGATAACGCCTCAACTGTTATACTAACCACCATAGGCAAGGAAGAATTCTTGTATCTTTCAGGGAATCTAGCACAATCTGCTTTTTTTCCATGATGCCTCACTGATAGGATATCCAGCCAATTTTACCAGATATAATTTATAGTCCTAAACCACTTTGGTATCTAAAATATTCTTCTACTTCATAATACAATTTTCTTAAATAAAAACAAAAGGCGACCTTCTAGAATCTAAAATCTTAGATTACTGTAATTGAAAGTATGAACTACTAGATATGTTATAGAACCTTCAGTAAGCGTTAGTTAACTTTAAAATACATAATAAACACACAATCTGTATAGTATCAATTTTTTAATGTTCCCAGTTTTTGACTCAATGAAAATAAATCAGTTTTTGCATCTATTATAATCCTATATCTTATTTATAATTTTTGCCCTAATGTCAGGGTAAATCCTGACATTAGTGGAATCCTGAGATTACAGATATCATCCATCAGATCAAGAGGATATGTGATGAAGTTAGATCAAATAATTGCATATCACATGAATAATTGTAATGAGAATGTTCAATTAATTGTTTAAATTACCTTAATTGCAATAATATTGAGTCAATTGATCGCTCTAAGACGAATTTACAGTGAGGCTGAGACAATTCCCACTGCTTCAAAGTCATATGCAAGTCTCAATACCATAAGCTCTAAAGAAGAATAGTGCACTATTTTAAAATCAATTAAGCTTTGGTAAGTCCAGGAAGTTGGATGGTATATAAAACTAAGGCATTCATGTGGTGAATCTTTGAGATCAATAAAAATATTTTATATTATGAAAACACTATTAAAGTTATTTACTAAAGTGTTAACAATCCCATCTCTACCATCTTAAACTTCAAGGAACTCCCTTCCACTTTTCCTTTTCTAAAATCATATATGTGGGAAAATACCATACCAGTAAACCCACTATTTCTTTTATTTCGATGCATCTAGTGTCCTGGTCATACTGGATCCAAATTTTGGTTATTCTAGCTTATGGTTAGCTACCCCCAACCAGGACAGTAGTACTCCAGTTCCTGACAATTTGACCGCCAAAATTTATTATGAAAATTCCACCACGTTTTTAAAAGGAGCTTTGATATCTGCCTTAATGATGGGAAGTTATCAATTGCTGATGTGGATGTTTTCCACAGCAACAAAATATGGAATAACTTATATAGAAGCAGTAGAACCCAGTCAGATGCAGATAGAGTGTGGCCAACCACACATCTATGACTTACCCTGCAGTTCCCTTGCCTAAAAATTTACTTTAACTGAAGTAAAAAAAGGCCTTACACACCAAACGCCTCCAAAATGAGATCACGGAGGGTTTGGCCATTTATGGTGCAGACCACATGTTGCAGTTTGTGGTTCCTAATGGGGCAGTTCAGTTGGCAGGGCCTCGCGCCTTTGCAACGATCTGCCCATTTCATTGCAACTCTCACCTTGCGATCCCCCCACACTGTGATCAGATCTGCCCCTGATCACCCATTCTGGGCATGCATCAAAAATGGCCGCGCCATTTGCACCTTGTTCTTCAAGATTGACCACTCAAAGTGCAAGTGCCCTATGGTTGCCGCTTCCACTGCATTTGCCACTCAGGGCTTGGGCGCCGCCCTGGTGGCTGCCTTGCTCCAATTTTCAAATGGGGCTTGATCCTCCCACCCCCAACGTCAGGGAATTCTGGCGCTGCTTCAAAAGCAGCAGCCAATCAAAATCTAAAATAATTTACTAACTTTGAAAATTTGACCAGATTACAGAATCCTGAGTCAATGGCTGAACCAATTTCAGCTGAGCTGCCATGGTTGACAGCATGTGACCAATCAGCTCCAGCCACAACCCCAATTCTAGTGGCTGGCCCAGCGCTGGCCAAATCCAATCCATTTGAGGCTCTCAAATGGATTGAGGAGGATGAATTGCCGTGCCATGTGAAACCTGATTTTGCTTTGGAGGAGTTCTTCATTGACCCTCCTGAATCACGTTCCCGCTGTTTTCATCCAAAAAATGGGTTTACCATTTATAAAAATATCAACTATATGGCAGTTGCAGCTGCAGCTGCCCTGGCTAACACCCTCCTCCGCCAGCAACTCCATGGGGCAATGGAGCCCCTTGTCAAGGGTATTCCTATCCCCAATTTTCCTCATGATTTTGAGGAAGATGTGAAGTACAAAATTGAGGAGCTTGCTTTTGGTGCAAGCCACGCTTGCATCAATGCAGCAAAAACTTCTCTTTGACCCCAATTATCCCCAAACCCAACGGCGCATCAAGTCATTTACTTGTGTGCTGGCTCACATCAATTTTGCTGAGCATCAACTTGCTCAATATGTTGAGGCGAGGGACACCACCGGCCTCATTAATGAAGAAAATCCCCAATTATACCTTCTTATGCCTCATGTCACTGATGCTCCCACCCCAATGCTGTCCGCCATGGTCTGCCAGCTAAAGCGGGCGCCAGATAAACGCTTCCCCAAAGCCTCCTCGCCATCTGATATGGCTTCCTAGGCTGATAACATATGGGCTATATTAGGAATTTTTTGTTTATGATAATCCCTTTGTTTAGCCCATTTACAAATAAAGATGCGTAGCGGCTTCCCCTTTGGGTTGGGCACCACTAGTACTAAAAAAAAAAGAAGGCCTTACGTTTTTGGGGGCGTATTTCAAAGCCTATAATAAGACCTATTCAAATGATGCACGAAAAATTATGGCAGTGGTTTCACAACTCACTGGTGATGCGCTGAGTTGGTATAATGGCCCTAGAAGATAATGAGAATTTGTGTGAAGATTATGAAGTCTTTAAAGGCCAGTTATTAGTTATAGCAACCACCTTTGGTGCCAGATCACATGCACGGATTGCCTTAATGAACTTCCACCAGGAAGGCCAATCCATTGAGAAATATACTCATAAGTTCTTCGAGAACTTTCAAAAGTCAGAATTAGATATGGAAACAGAAGCGCTTCATTTCAGACTAAAAGAAGGTCGCTTTTTCAGATTTGATAAGACATCACCTCATCATGCTACCCTTAAAAGAAGTTATTGAGATCATCCAGAGTCCAAGAGTAGGTATTGGCAGACCAGGAGGATTCTGGACTCAGAAGTAACCCTAAGAAAAACCTCAGACCATTTTTTCCTCAATAAAAAAATGATAAGCAGTCTTATCCAGTATTGAGTCTAAATTAAACGTTGGAAAGAGAAATTTGAGAACAATGGCTTTACTGGACAGTGGAGCCTCACAAAAGTTCATCTTAGAACATGCAGTGAAAATGCTGAGCTTGCATGCAAAGAAACCCTTATTGAAAGTAACCTTGGGAATGACGAACAGTATTTATCTTACCACTGCTCACATTACATTAACTTGAAGTTTGAGGTAAGTAAAATGAAAGTTGAGTTTTGGGTCCTGCGTAGTTCACTCCATCCTGTAATTCTTGGGTATCCTTGGTGGACACAGGATGAACTCCAGCACAATTATGGATGGAACTCTATCACAATTAAGCTAAAGGATAAGCTCATTGAGTGTGCGCTATAAGTGCATAAAAGTTTGGATGTGTCCACAACAGTTTTTCAGGGTGGTCCATTGGAGCCTTGCAAAGGAAAGATTCCTGATTATCTCTCAAAATGGGCTTCACTTTTTGAAGAAGAAGAGGCCAAGCAGTTACCAGCTCATGGATCCTTTGATCACGCAATTAATTTACTAGAAGGGAAGCAGCCCACCCATGGACCTATTTATAGTTGCAATAAGAGGGAACAAATTGCCCTGAGAGAATACCTGGATACAATGCTTAAGAAAGGGTCTATTCGAGTGTCCCACTCTCCCTGTTCATCAACCCTGTTATTTGTTAGTAAGAAGGACAGTAGACTATGGCTATTTAAATTTGACGGCATCTCAGAGATACGCCAAAGGGGTTTTGCACAGGATTAAGCCCACTGAGCAATTGGATCAATGATATGACAATTGTCATCCTCTAAACAAGGTGGGTAACTTTTAATAAAAATAGAGCAATTGCTCCAATGACACACTTTTATTTAATAATATTTACAGCAGATTCTCACTGTTCCGCTTGCTCTAAACTATTAGCAACCTCCTCCCTTCAATTGTCTCTCTCACTTGTATCTCAACAACTTCAGTTGATACCAACCATTCTGCTTAGTAATTTGATCCACCTATATCATTGGTTCTGGCAGAGTTCATCATTTATTAAATTCACAATCGCTTTAATTCAAGGCAATACACTCAACATCTGTTGTACGTCACCAACTCATTATTTGTCGTTCATCAACATTACCTATTGCCTGATTTGGAGGTGATCCAATATTATCATTCACCCAATATCGCCTCATCATAAGGCGCTCTTATAATTGTACTCATACTCAGGCTTGGAAGATTCTACCCATTTCACTGTAATGACTTAGGGATTATTGTCCAGTCATATCAGAAATTATGACATTACCCCCCTTGACTGGACAAAAAAGCTTCTATTGTTTATACATATGGAGGAACTTTGCATGCACTCGTTTAATGATCTGACTGCTTGCAGGGTCCTTGATAGTATAAGCATCCACACCGGGTTTTTCAATTATTTCAAGTGGCCCAATCCAGATGCTGGCCAATTTGTGCTTCCACCCAAACCCATGTTGATCATGGAATTGAACCAGGTCACCATTTTTTAACTGAACTAACCCACTAAGCTGTATCTGACTGGCAGCCTGGTTCTTTATCTTCTTGACTAAGATGAACAAGAAATCTTCAATTTGCAGCTTATCAGTTTATTCAGTAAGGGTGGTCAATTAGAGTTAAGGATCCATTTCGCCAGTACTTTCCACACAGGCATAGAGCAGTGCGGGTACAGCTGGATGCTGCTCATATAATAACTGGAAGGGACTTTTCCCATTGCTGAGTGATAACTGATGTTGTATGCAAAGACAGCGGTGGAAAGGGGGTATTCCAATCAGAGGGTCTATCTATTACCAGCTTCCAAAGTATATTCACCAGTGTCCTGTTGACCCATTTGACCATACCATAAGATTCTGGGTGATAAGGGGTAATTAGAACCCCGCAGATGGCCATAAGTTCATTGAGCTTGGGTAAAATATTGGAGGTGAAGTTGGTTCCATTTTTGGTAAGGATAAACTGTGGGCATCCGTGGTGCTGTATGATACATTCCATTATGAATTTAGCCACAGTAACAGCCCGCAGATCCTGGATAGCTCACACCTCAACCCACCTAATCAAGTGGTCAATCGCCACCAAAATATACTTGGAACAGTTTGCTCCAGTTGGAAGAGACCCCACCACATCAATAGAAACTGTATGCCAAGCAAAATGAGGTTTCACTATCTGGTATGAAGACTTACAGCGAAATGGCTTCTTCACTTGGCACTGGTGGCAACAGGAGATTGTTTCGAGCATATCAACTTGCATGCTTTCCCAGTAGTACCATTGTTGAATTTTGGGTTCTCTTTGGAGGGCTAATTCTTCTTCTGCAGTGGGATGAAGTTTTGTGCATCTATTGTATGAGTACAATAGACCAGACAGTGATTATAGTTTAAGATGTAACTCCTTGGTAATAGCACTTCAAAGTTGTATTCTCTGTCATTACTTGAATGATGGCATGCTGCCCTGATCTTACTGATCCCAAGTAATTCTCAACTAATACAAAGTAAAGTATTAAGCGCAAAAAATTTATAATTTAAATTATAAACAAGTCATGGTAGTTGAATGTTTTTTATTAGCATCAACTTGAAGGTAATTTATAGGGTTTGATGTTCACCACATCTTACCCATGACATCTTATTTTCAATGGCACTTGGCCAAAGGAAAATGTAAAATGTTTGTAAGAGCATCTACAAATACTTTGACTCAGGGCATCATGCTCAGCCTCAGGGTCAGTGTAAACATCGTCATCATTCTCAAGATGGCATTTTGGATGCATCTGCAAATAGCTGAACCAATTCTCTTTCACATGCAATTGGCAGCACATACCAAGATGATTCATATCACTAATTAGTTTTTAATTTGATCAAAAACTCAACTGACATTAAAAACTAATTTTGACATGGACTAACAAAGCCCATGTGCCCAAATCATTAAATTGAAACTTAATTTTAAGTCTGACCTAACCAACAAAGCCCTCAAGCCCATGTAATCATAGTCAAATAAAATTAAGTGAAATTGATAGGCCACAAATTCAAGTTTGAATATACTTAGGATATTTTTGGTTTATAATAACCAACAATTTAGATTTAGTCAACCATTTAACACTTCTCACTCCATGACTGGATAAAAGTGGAGGGTATACTTTTTCTCTTGGTCACAACATCCAATTTTTCTTAACCTTCAGAATAGGATGCTACGTTAAAAGCCTTTGGCTCTGGATAACAGTTAGTTCAGACATGCTGCCTTTGTTTCTTAGGTTCTATTCCTGCTGCAGCTCCAGCAACTTTAGAAAACTTAAACTAGCTCCCTTGGCTTTGATTTCAATATTCTCCCCTCTTAAAAAGGGATATTAGCTTTAGTGGTGATAAAGCTTCAAAATTCATTAAAAAATTTATTTTTCTTGGTTTTTCTTGGTTTTTTTTCGTTTTTATAAGTTTTATCATTTTTTTATTTTTTTGTTTTATATTTATTTTTTTATTTTTTATTTTTTCATTTTTCGTTTTTTTTCTTTCTTAATAAGAATCAATAGAACTTACTAAGTGCATATGGGAAGAATCTAACGAGTTAAGAGTATGCTTCAGGGTATTTCCAATACTAGGACATTCATTGATGAATGTGTCAATTGGCATAGCTATCTACCCCCTTCAAGCTTGGGGTACCTGATGCATTGCTCAGCCCCTCAGCTTGAGTATTCTCATTTATCTTTTGCACATATGGTTTAGCAACTACTTCAGAGGCTTCAGGTATGACATCCTTATTCTGAGAGCGAATTACCACATGTACATTTGTAAATACTTCATTTGGTAATAAAATAGAATTTGTATTGCTAAAAATCAAGGCCCCATGGCCTGTGTTTTCTTGTAGGTCAGGTGGAACTGGTGTTTTTGGCACAATAAATTGTCCCGCATTTATTGTGCTTGTTCTTTTCCCTCCAACTGTGCATTATTTGGAAGGACTACGTTAAACCACGCTGATGGCATTGGGAAGCATAGTGTCCTTTACAATTGCAGTTATAGCAAGTAATATCCTTTAATGGGAATGAGGCCCTTGTATTTGAGTTTTGTTCATTTTTTTAAAGGTGGATTACTTTCAATATTGTTTTCAAGGGGCTTTCCAGCATAGGCAGCAGGTCCTGATTTGTATCTGGTATTAGGAGGTCCATAATTTTTTGAACATCTGTGCAAATAATCAACCAATTCAGATGTTGCAAGGTTTTGCACAAAAGCAGGCAATAAAGTATTTGACAAATTTGGGTAAGGTTCTACTGCATGTTCTAGTGCAATCTTAGCATCAAAATCGACCATAGCATTTGAACCTAGGAGAACTTGATCTTCACAATAGAATCAATCTGAAAATTCATCAATTGTTTCATCTTTTTAAAGCTGATATTAATGAATTTAGATTTTCTGGTTAACATTTGTTCTGGTCCTCAAAATCTTGAAACACAGCTCCTTTGACTTCAGCATAGGTTGGGTTTTCATCCAAGTAAGGCATAATTAACTCAATACTCCATTCATCTAAGCAGTTGATCATAGTGGCTGCTTTGTTACGGTCACTGGCCCCATAGATGGCCATTTCAAAGCGTTTAATAAAAGTTGTTATATTTCCATTCTTATGAAAAGCAGGCAGGTTTGCTGGTTTGAAATTATCACTTTCCCATCCATGGTTATCATGATTACTTCTTTGTTGACTTGAGCCAAGAGTACTAGGGTGCTGAGGCATTGTATCACGGTTAGAGGAACTTGGATTGGACAAAGCAACCATTCTACGTGGCAGTTGCCACCATGGCTCATTAATCCTATAATGTTCAGAGGCATCAATATCAGTAAATTCGCTTTGGGCATGCTGGCTTTGACAATCATTCAATATTGCAATTTTCTCATTTAGATTGGTCATTTGCAATTGAAGAGCAGAAAACATTTGATACTTTTCTATGATTTTCTTCTTTAACCCATTCACTTCTTCATGTAGGGCATTATTTGCCTCATTAATAAAAAAGACTTCTTCAGTGAGATTATTGATTTTATGACTCATTATGTCCGCTGAGTCTTGGAATTTTGTAAATTCGTCCTTGAAAAATTGATATAGCCAGGGGTTTCTCCCCCTGCTCAGCATGATCACCATCTGCGTTCCCAGCCATGAGCGCCACTTGTTGATTTTTGGTCTTATTCTGATGGCTGGTTCTTCTCTGGTGGTATGGTAAAGTTTTGAGTGTCTATTGTATGAGGACAATAGACCAGACAGTGATTAGAGTTTAAGATGTAACTCCTTGGTAATAGCACTTCAAAGTTGTATTCTCTTGTCATTACTTGAATGATGGCATGCTGCCCTGATCTTACTGATCCCAAGTAATTCTCAACTAATACAAAGTAAAGTATTAAGCGCAAAAAATTTATAATTTAAATTATAAACAAGTCATGGTAGTTGAATGTTTTTTATTAGCATCAACTTGAAGGTAATTTATAGGGTTTGATGTTCACCACATCTTACCCATGACGTCTCATTTTCAATGGCACTTGGCCAAAGGAAAATGTAAAATGTTTGTAAAGGCGTCTAAAAATACTTTGACTCAGGGCATCATGCTCAGCCTCAGGGTCAGTGTAAACATCGTCATCATTCTCAAGATGGCATTTTAGATGCATCTGCAAATAGCTGAACCAATTCTCTTTCACATGCAATTGGAAGCACATATTAAGGCAATTCATATCACTAATTAGTTTTTAATTTGATTAAAAACTTGACCGACATTAACAACTAATTTTGACATGGACCAACAAAGCCCACATGCCCGAGTCATTAAATCAAAAACTTAATTTTAAGTCTGACCTAACCAACAAAGCTCTCAAGCCCATGTCATCATAGTCAAATATAATTAAGTGAAATTGCTAGGCCACAAATTCAAGTTCAGATATACTTAGGATATTTTTGGTTTATAATAACTGACGATTTAGATCCAGTCAATCATTCAACAACCATGGTCACAGCTCAGATTCTTGCACACTCCACCATGCCTAACTGCTTGGTGTGCGCTCATTATAATATTTTGGCGTGCAGAAGGTCTTGGGATATTCTCAGTAGTGTTCCCTATCTGCTTGTATAATTTGCCATTCCTTAGAAACATATTGGCTTTTAATTCATATAATACCTTGATGACTTGTGGCGGTTCATCATCGTATTTCCTTCTGCTATCTTGTCAAACATTACATCCCTGATATCTGCCATAACAGCAATGATTAGAAATCTTGATAAGTAATTGGCGTTTTGGTGTTGTGCTCTGGGTCAGTGAAGGATTTCAAAGTCGTAAGCCTGCAGCTTAAGAGCTGATCAGGCTAGACGCCCCTCAGGCTCTCTGAGGTTCTGCAACCAGCGTAATGACACATGATCTTTTATAACTTTAAACTTTACTGAATGCAAATATACTCTAAATTGCTTGTATGCATAGATCACCGCCAAGCACTCCCACTTAGTCACAGTGTAATTGCATGTGTGGCAGTTCAAACTACAACTGCAGTATACAACCAGATGCTCCTCCCCCTCATCATCGTTTTGTGATAGCATTGCCCCAACGGTGGAAAGTGATGCAACCATCTGAAAAAAAAATTCTTTATTAGAATTAAGGTAGCAGAACACTGGTGCATCCATTAATGCCATCCAAAGTGTGTCAAAAGAGTGCTGATGGAGTTCCGTCCATTCAAACATGGCATCCTTTTTTAATAGCTTGAATAGCGGTCTTCCAATACAACTAAAGTTAAGTATGAAACAGCAGTAGTAGCCGACCATCCCCAGGAATACCTGAATGTCCTGCTTACTATTCAACTTAGTCATCTTATGGATAGCCTCCACCTTGGCTGGTTGAGGTTTCAACCCTGTCACATCAACCACAAAGCTGAGGTACTCCAGCTGATCTTTGAAAAAGTGACATTTTCAGGGTTTGATTTTGATGTTGGCCTCAGCCAGCTGGCGGAATACCTCCTCCAAATGTTAAGGTGCTCGGTAGATGTATGGGAGAATACATTGATGTCATCGAGGTACACAAGAACACAGGACAACTTAAGATCGCCAAGGATAGTGTCCATCGCCAGTTGAAATGTAGCTGGGGCGTTACACAGCCCTTGGGGCATATGGGCCAGTTGAAAAAGCCCCTTGGACATGATTATGGCACATTTCTCCTGTTCCACCATGGGCAACTCAATTTGCCAATAACTTGAGATCAAATCCATCGCAGATAAGTAACAAGCTCCCCCTAACCAATCCAAAGCATTGTCAATCTGCGGCAAGGGTTATGAGTCCTTGGTGATACTATTGAGCTTCTGGTAATCTATCACTACGCAGTTGGTGCCATCTTTCTTTTTTACAATCAGAATAGGTGAAAACAACAGACTCTTTGATGGTTCAAGCATTCCTTGTTTGAGTAGCTTTTCAATCACCTCGTTACTACTTCCTCAGCTGCCCTAGACTGGTGGGTCAGCTGAGATCTGATGGGAGAATGATCCCCAGTATCCACTCAATGGACCATTCCCCACGCGCACCCTAAATCATGATCATTGACAGCAAAGATATCCTTGTATTTTTAATAAGGCTTCCGCCTGATCTTTCTGGTCATCCAATAAACCCATTAATTTTTCACATGGTATAACCGCCATTATGCTTAGCTGTGGTTTGATGGGCAGACTAAATTCATCCAGAAAACTGAACTCATGAACCTGGAGGACCTCCTCAACTGGGATCAAACGTAAATACGCCACTATCTGGTGCCAGCGGATTTGCATTGGTCCGTTCTGAAGGTTTGCTACCAAGACCTTGATCTCCCCATGCCCTGGGATTATAATGCCTGGGGCCATGTGGGGCTCAAGCCGCAATTGCTGGTAGGGCCCAATGACCTCCCCATAAAGCCCATCAGGCACTTCCACCTCTAAATCAGTGTTTATTATTACTTGGTGTCTGGAGAGGATAGATATAGGGCTAGCAGCTCTAAGCGGTAGCCCTTGATATTCGTATAATCGATGGATAAGGGCCCAGGTCTTGCTCTTTAGTCGATGGTAACAAACCAGAATCACCCCATCATCATATGCAAGGTTAATATGACTCATGTGCACCAGATTCTTTGGCATTCCACTGTAGGTGAAGTAGATTGGGATACGCTGCCCCAGAATATCGAAGGTCTCCGCTGTCATATCAACAACAGCCTCAAAGTGTTGCATAAAAGCAGTTCCAATCAACAGGACATAGTTATTGTTTGGTAGCACTATCGCTTGGGGATATAATGCTATTTGACCCAAACTGCAAGGGTAGCACGCTGTACACTCCTTTGGAGACTGTGCTTTCTGCAACCGCAGTTCCATACACCATACAATGTTCCACATCATGCTTTAGTGCCAACTTTGCCACCAACTTTGTGGACACTATGTTAACTGGAGCGCCTGTATCAAATATAGGACAGACTTGTGTTTTGGCTACAATAATGTCACAGTATGTATATTCTAAGTAGGATGAGTCTTCACTGTGTAACACATGGACATTCAAAGACCCTCCATTCCCAAGGAAACTCACAATCCCTTCACCAACTTTAGATTATTCTTTGATGATAGTGTTGACCAGGAGGGCAACACTTACTCCTTGCAAGGATGGTGCATCTGCGGATGGATCCAATTTGTCGGGTGAATCTTGGTCAAATATCTGAAAAGTGTAAAGCTTAGGCTGCATCAGAGATCCTTCCACCACTGCAGCTTGGGCTTGCCCTTGAGTCAAGTTAATCACTCCTCCAACTGGCTGCTGATGCAAAAATGCATTGTAGTATTGAGAAATTTCCTCTTAATGGAACTACTACAGGTTCAGGTGGGATGATTGGGGTTGGGATAGCAGAAGTAGAAATCCCATTTCTACTCCTCTCTGCCTTTTCCATGATAGTACTGTTCCTGCTGTACGTGATGGACCTGACAATAGGAGCAACCTCAAGCCAAGTGGTCAGAGCAGCTGCATTTGAAACAATTAACGCCATAAGGTCTGAATCATTGTTTTTTGTAAGATGTGCCTTTCCAATGATTTGCTTGTGGGCGATTGGCATAATTACACCCAAGTCAGTAGTTGGGCAGTTGGCGATAAGCATGTCTGGGGCGAAAGTTGAACTTCTGAGGTTAACTCAGCGGAATCTGAACTGAACGGCCAAATTTCTCTGAATAAGAAGGTTCAATGATGGTAATAGTATTCTTTCACTCGTTATTGGGTGGAGGGAAGGTTACAGATAGTTGGCGCAAAATTTGAATGAGTTTAAGCAAGGGTACATCATCCTCTAAATATGAAGCCATGGCATTGAAAAGATCATGATATGGTTTCACTGCGGAGGTCATTGCTATGCATACATCAGATTTGGTTAAAGTCCCTGCCCCAATTAACACATGGGCTTCTTCTGTAAATTGATCAGCAAATGCGGTGAGGGTCTCATTACGCTGAAACCCAATGGTTAAGAACTCATCCTTCCACTGCGCTGTCTTCACGGTTCCTCCAAACAACCACAGCACATTTTCCTTCAATTATTAATAGATAATGGAACTGTTTGGAAGATAGTAAGTAACTTGGTCAGTGCTTCCAAAAACCAAGGTGGATATTAATAATTTCTCTTTACACTGACCTAAAGCTATTTCTACTGCAAACTCAAAGTTCTTAAAAAACCATGGATGTTCCCATCGCAATCAAATGGAGTCAGCTTATAAATGCAAACCTCCTGCAGAAGCTCCTCCTTATATTGGAGCATGGCATCCAAGGCAAGCTTGAGTTCCACATATTCAACTGGTGCAGCGGGGCATGAAAATCCCTTGTCAAAGCAAGCCTGATGTGACATGGCCAGCAAACAAAGAATTTTATTGGTTATGTGATTGATCAATGGGCCCCTTGTAGTGAGCACCAATGTTATAAATTCAGCGTTATCTCAAAGATACGCTGAAGGGGTTTTGTGCAGGGTTCAGCTCATTGAGCAATAGGAATGACAATATGACAATCGTTGTCCTTAAAACAAAGTAATAAACTTTTATTAAAAATAGAGCAATTGCTCCAACAACACTCTCTTATTTAATATATCAAAATACAGCAGATCCTCGCTGTTCTTCTTGCTATAAACTATTAACAACCTCCTCACTTCAATCATCTCATCTCACTGATATCTCAGCAACTTCAGTTGATACTGACCATTCTGCTTAGTAATTTTTTCCGCCGCATCTCATTGGTTCTGTCAGAGTCCATCATTTATTAAATTCACAATTTCATTAAACCAAGTCAATTCACTCAACGTCTGCCATATGTCAACAACTCATTAATTGTTGTTCATCAAATTACCTTATTGCCTGATTTGGAGGCGATCCTATACTATCATTCACCCAATATCACCTCATCATAAGGCGCTCAAATAATTGTACTCATACTCAGGCTTGGCAGATTCTACCCATTATGCCATAACAACTTAGGGCTTGTTGTCAGGTCATATCAGAATCGTGACAATGGCCATAAATAAACTACCAGAAGCTCAATAATATAACCATAAAGAACAGGTATCCCTTACCTGATGCTGATCACTTGAGTAATCAATTGTCTGGAGCTACAATTTTTTTCAAAAGTTGATTTAACGGATGTATTCAACCAGATACGGATAAAAGAAGGTGAGTTTTGGAAAACAGCGTTTAAGACACGATTTGGGCTATTTTGATTAACTGGTGATGCCATTTGGGTTGTACAATGCATCTAGTACATTTCAACAAATGATTAATATGGTGCTGGGTGGCTACTTGGACCACTTCTGCTTAGCCTACCTTGATAACATTTTGATCTACATCAAGACGCAGTATTAACACTTGCTGCACTTTTACTTGGTCTTTGAGAAGCTTGGAAGGTACAACTTGCATGTGAAGCTATCAAAATATGAGTTTGCTCAGGAAGAAGTTGAATTTATTAGGTATGTTGTAGGCAATAATGGATTCACAGTGGCACCAAGCAAGATGTATGCCATTACATCTTGGCCTACACCTACTATCTGAAAGAATATTAGCAGCTTCTTAGGCTTGATAAACTTTTTCAGGGATTTTATTAAAAAAATTTCTTCTATTGCGTTACCCTTAACACGGATCTCATCAGAAAGTGTTCCATATAAATGGTCCTAGGAGGCAGAAAAATCCTTTTCTGAACTGAAGTCTTCTTTTGTTTTTCCCCAGTGTTAACCATGCCCAACTATGATAAGCCATTTATGATTGAGACTGATGCTTCAGGATAAGCTCTTGGGGGGTTTGTTGCAGGAGAGGGATGATATTAGGCTGCACCTGTAGCCTACTTTTCCAAAAAAATTTATCCCAACGGAATGAAACTATCCTATCTTTAACTTGGAAATGTTGGCCGTTGTTCTGTGTCTAAAACTCTGGCGCCAGTACCTGTGTGGGGCAAAGTATTCAGTGAAAGTTTTTACAGACCATAAGAACTTGACTTACTTTTAGAACCCAAGGCTTTTAAGTCAGCGTCAGGCCAGATGGGCACTTACTATGACGGATTGTGACTTGGACATCAGTCACAAACTTAGGAAAGTTAATTTGATTCCAAATTCACTAAACCGTCATCCTGAAATAATACCTGCAGAAGGGGAAATTACCGAGTTTAATGCACAGGTGCTTCTGATGACCAAGGATCTTGCTGCATTATATCTCATCTGGTACTAGTAGGCCATGGAGATGGGATTTTGGATGCTCAGTATGCTGATGCCTTCTTTCAGGAAGTAAAGAATGATCTCATTTAAAACTTATAAAGTGTAAGGTACAGAAAGGGTTACTCATTGAAGAGATATTTGATATTTTGTAAAGGTTGTTTTGATGTACCATAAGGGCCTTTAAGATAGGAAGGCATACACGAGCACCACGATGTAGTCATGTCAGGACACCAGGGAAAGAATAATATGATACAGCTGGTTCAAAGAACTTACCAATGGCCTTGTCTAAGATGAGATTCTTAAGATATGTGGCAGGATTTGAGTTTTGTGAACGCACTAAGGTTTTTAGAGGACTTCCTGAAGAAAAACTACAGTCATTATTAATTGCATAAAAACCAAGGGAGTTCTAATCTATGGATTTTGTATTAGAGTAACCCATTCCCAAGGATTTAATGCATTATAAGTTGTGGAGATAGATTCACTAAAAATGGCCTATTTTATACCAACAACATTAATGTCATGGCCCCAAAAGATAGTCCATTTGTTTCTGAGAAATGTATTCCTGCATCATGGTACTCCCAAGGAGGTGATCTCAGACAGAGGGCCTCAATTCACATCAAATTTTTGAAAACATATCCTTTCAGACCTTGGAATCAAGAGATGTCTATCAACCGCATACCATCCACATACTGATGGGCAGACAGAGAGAGTTAATTGGGTGCTGGAGAAGTACCTGATATGATATGTTAATGAGGAGCAGGACAAGTGGGTTAAGTTGTTGCCTATGGCTCAGTTCTGTTATAACACTCTAAAGCATTCCTCCACTGGAATGTCACCATTTAAAGCTAACTATAGGCATGATGTGGACTGAAAACCGTTGCAATCTGTTGAAACAGACAATCCCCTTGAAGGGAATTTTTGAGAAACATTTATCAAACTCATTCACTTTTTTGCGAATCTGAACCAAGCTGTAAATACATACTAAAACTTCGAAGATAAGATGTGTGTGCCTGGAAAGGCTTTGAAGGTAGGTAGCCAAGTTTACCTGGATGCTTTCAATATTCCTTTAGATGTACTATGTCAGAAACTTGCTCATCAGCGCGTAGGGCCATACAAGGCCATAGAAGTTATAGGGAGGGTGGCTTTCCATCTTTCTTTGCCTGAAGGTTGGAAAATCTACAATGTATTTCATCATTCCCTCTTGCACAAAAAAGAAGGAAAATCCTACCACACCAGAAATTTAAAGAGATACCACCACCACTGATTAGAGGTCCTTGTCAGGGTAAAGCCTGATATTAGAGGAATTCCTGAGATTTCAGATACAATTTTTCATATTAAAAGGATTTGTGCTGAAGTTAGATCAAGTATTTGCATATCAAATCATGATTGCAATGATTTTTGTTCAGTTAATCGCTTACATTATCCTAATTTCAATTATATTGAGTCTATTAATCGCATCAAAACG
>JAKSZP010013941.1:0-29598 GCA_022478985.1 Massospora cicadina | reverse complement strand
GCGTCGCTCACCTGACTAAATGGGCAAAAATGACCCCCACGTGACTCAGGATTAGGGGAAAAAATTTTAAAAAGATTTAGCTTGGGTAGGTTTGATGCCCAAACAGCACGCCTGATTCAGAAGAAGGAAATTTGATTAAATTTCTATTTTGAATCCTGACAGAGAGCTCCACTTCAAATCTTCTGGCAAGGTCTATTGCAAAAAGTACGTGTTA
This sequence comes from Massospora cicadina, assembly GCA_022478985.1. Classification (NCBI taxonomy): domain Eukaryota; kingdom Fungi; phylum Entomophthoromycota; class Entomophthoromycetes; order Entomophthorales; family Entomophthoraceae; genus Massospora; species Massospora cicadina. The sequence goes on along the minus strand of JAKSZP010013941.1, from coordinate 29,384 downwards.
CAGTGAGTAGATGGATAGAATTTCAATTCTGGGCAGAGGATGAATTTTCTTTTTTGGGAAAGTATTTGTTTAATATTCCATCACCCCCAAATGGTTGGTCCTTTTTCTGAACCAGCAGAAGAGGAGAGGCCAAAGGTTGAGGAAGGGACTAGAAGCCTTCCCTTTGGGTTTTTGACTCCACCGCCACTTGGGCTTCTTCAACCTTGCTTTTGTGGTAAGGTAGGACTGGAAGAGAGGTTCTCGCCCATGGATGTGGACTCTGTTTGATCTCCTGAAGCATAGATCAAGACTGAAAATAGGTCTGAATATTTCCCCAAAACTTTTTGAACTTTAGCTGTTGGTCATCAGTGAGGTCTTTCCAATACGGGTGTCAACCGGGCCCACCGGGGCGTTTCTAAACCAAAGTCCCCAAGGTTTCCAAAATTACAACTTTGTCAACAGCCTCCACGGGTAGGAGGCGGAATAGGTGGGGGGACGTTTGGGCCTACTAAAATTGGGTTTGTTAGAAGGTTAGCCAACAAATAATAAAGATCGGGCACTTTTCTCTCTCTTTTGCAATCACTTTTGCAACTTATTCAATTCAAGTCTGATTCTATTTGATAATCTCACTGAGGAGATTAGTCTGCGCCCATGTCAAGGAGCAGTTGGGCAAGTAAGGTAAGAGGCACAGGTGGTGGGCCCCCGGCCCCAAACTTTTGGGAAAACGCCCCAGAAAAACCCGGGAAAAGAAAAAAAATAAAAAAACTGGCGGTCACTTTTTCCCCAGAAATCCTCGCTTGACAAGCGTTGTTTCCCCAACCCAGTAAATAAACACCGCACTCCCAAATCCATCGGTGGAATATGGAATCCAGGTGTTTCTGGACATCCAAAAAACAGCCTTATGGGAAACTTTTTTGTGGGGCAAAAAAATTTTTTCCCCACCAGGTGTACTTGCACCTCACTCCATGTCACAGGGTTGGCTGGACCTCATTTTTAAAAACAAGGGGGCAGCAGAGGGCTGCTGGTGTGTGGTAATTGACCTCATTTAAGGCAACGGGTCATTAAAACCAAATGCACCAGATGGACAAAACCCAACCAAATTTTCCTCATGTTTGACTTTTTGCCCACTACAGTCAAACGGGGCCATTCTGGAGCAACACCTGAAAGGGGGTCCACCGTATATGGTGAAATACAATCCTTTGAGATGCAATGCTCCACGCTGATGCCACCCCGGGCACTGGGCCATTGCAGTTCTGCCCCCAAACCCTGAGGAGATACGAAGGACCTAACCCAGATCCTGCACTCCACATATATCAATATTGAAGGGCATACCACTCCCCCTTATCGGGGTAACTGAGACAGCCCCCCCTTTCTGCACCCACTGTGATGCATTCGGCCATGGGCACACGCATGCCCCACCAAGGAGGGAATCACTTTCCAAGAGCCCCCCTTTGGGATGGCCACCAAAAGGGGAGGGGCCCACTATGAACCAAACCACCAGCACCAAAGAGGTTTTCCCCCATGGGAGCACAAGGCTGTTACCTACTAGTAAGGCCTATCTCCCCTCAAGAGTGAAAGAAGGCCAAACAGGCCTATCTCCCAAGAGTGCGAAAGAAGGCCAAACAGGCCCGCAGGGCCACAGCCAAAGGAGGCGGCCAAAGTCACCTCCGCCATCCCACACTCCCCAATGCCAGGAGGACATCAAAACCTTCACGGTGGAAGCAACTTGGGAATCCCTCAACCAATCAGATTGGGAAGCCCATGCCAATTGGGCCACCCGACCTGAGAATCCAATGGGTGACTTGATCTCACCCAACCTTTGCAACCAAGCCCCGGTCAAAACTGACTTGGATTCCAACCTACCTGAAAAGTTTTTTTGACCCAAACGTTAGTGCACCAAACTCATCCGCACCACAAAAAATTCGTTCAACGTTGAAACAAAAAGTGAAGGCAAAACCAATGCGAACCTTTCTGCTAAAATTAAAAACTACCAATAGTGTTGCTGCAAACACCTGCGCTGCCATGAAGGCACGTGGGGATCTAGAGGAGGCTAGTGGGCCCGGGTGCCCACCCCCTCACACCTAAGGTGTGATGGGAAACCTTCACTTTAGGGATGTTGAATATCGCTGGACTTAAGGCCTCGCCATCCCAGGCTAAGAAACTGAGTCTTTTACAAAAAAATTTACCCGTGGACATCCTGGCCATCCAGGAGTCCCAATGTCCATGAGGTTCTGAGGATGTTTGTAAAACCATGCTCCTCCCTTCCCTATCTTCTGGTCAAAGCACTGTGGGTGTGTTAGTTCAGAAAAACAATTTTTTTAAATTTTTATCATTGGAATCCTTCTTCAATGGCCAAGTCCTTGTTGTCACTTTCTTGTGGGCTGACATGGCACACGCTATCATCAACATCTATGCCCCAACCTGTGCATGAGAGCGTCAGGAATTTTTCTTGTTGGTCAAATCCCTTCCATTACCCCCTGACCCTTTTGTAGTCAGTGACATGAACTGTTGGCTAAACTCACCCATGGACCGGTTGGCCTTCCTCCTCCCATGCCCCCGTGGTCACGTAGAACTTCGCGTTCTAAAGGCCACCCTTGGGTTAATAGATGCACTGCTGCAGCAAGCCCCGCTGCTCGAAAACATGATGTGCCCCCACGTCCACAATGGCCAATTAAGGTCCATGACCCACATCGACCTTATCCTCAAGCCGCGAAATTTTTAATCTCACATTTCCCACTTCCAAACAACACAAATCGAATTCTCTGACCACCAGCTGGTCTCAATAACCTACCACTTACCTGTCACAATGGCTAAGGCCCCGCATTGGTGAAAACTCCGCCCTCCCAAACTTGCATCGCCAGGATTTTCCACTTGGGTGGAATCAGCAACTTTGGCAAAAGAGTTCGTTAAACAGTTTTGCGCGGACCTAATTTCCACATGGTCAGCCTTCAAAGAGGATACCATCCGCCATTCTCGCCACCTCTCCTCCTGACGCTCATGAGCTGCATTGACCGTCATTTCATGCGCTCTGGCAGAGTTGGCACACCTGGAATACAACATCCCAGCCACAGGCTACAGCCCTGCATGGGGCCAGAAGTGGGTGGAAGCAGCTGCCCACCTCAACGAGCTCAAAAGGCAACACAAACATTGGGTTAGAGTTCAGTACAGGGCCAAACGCATTACAGAGGGTGACAAGTGCACCGCATATTTTTTTAAAGATTCTTTGCACCACGCCAGAGCGTGGCCTGCACACAGGTGCAGAGATCGGATGATTCCGTCATAGATACGCCAGCTGAAGTGGCAATCAAAATACAAAAGTATTACTCTGAGTTATATATCAATCCGATCCAATTCAGCCAGCTGAAGTGGCGAAATTTTTTGACCACACCCACATCTGCACCATTTCGTGATACCCGGAAATAATGAATTTTATTACTCCAAATGAACTCTGGACAGCCATCCGCGGTGCACCAAATTGGAAATGCCCAGGACCAGATGTCATTCCATATGAATTCTATAAAAAGTACTTCAAATATTTATCCCCACTATTGCTTGCCTCACTTAACCAGAGCCTTTTGGAAACGTGCCTCCTACCAGAGGACAAGAGGCATTCACCGTCACACTCTTCAAGAAAGGGACAAGCTAGACTTAGCCAACTGGCGCCCCATTTCTTTAACTAACACGGATACAAAAATTTTAACTAAAATAATGGCTAACCGTTTAGGATTGTAGCATCTGCCATTATCTCCCCAAAACAATTCAGTTTCATAACCAGAAGGTCGATTTGGGACAACGTGCACTCTGTGAATAACGCATGCCAGTCCACAGCCTCTGGGGCACTTGTATTTTTGGACCAACAGAAGGCCTATGATAGAGTAAACTGGGAATACCTCAGGGCCTGCCTCCAACAATTCCGCTTACCCCCTCTCTTCATCAACTGGGTAATGCTGCTCACGAAATCTGCAACAATGGCAGTGCATATCCCTGGCTTCCTAACAGAAGTAGTCCGCCCTCAAGGGGCTTATGACAAGGGGACCCCCTTAGCCCACTCTTATACAACTTCAGCGCCCGACCCACTACTGCGAAATGTGAATGCCCACCTCACTGGGGTCCATGTACCAGGCCAAGCCCCAGTCAAGATGATGGCGTTTGCAGATGACTGTGTGGTTGGGGTGTCTAATAATCAAGATGCACGCGCGCTTGAAGCTCTCATCCAGGGTTACTCATGGGTAAGTATTGCTGCACTGAACGCTTCCAAAACAGAAATCATCCTCCTTGGTCGGTATCAATCATGCTGGGCCCCAGCAACCAGTGCCCAGCCCGGCCCATCTGCTCGCACTACCTGCTCACCCCATACCGCCCCACTAGTGCTCCCCTTCGTGCCACGCCCTAACATAGGGCCTGTCCGCCATCTGGGCGTGTGGGTGGAGGTGCAGGCAGGCGCCTCAGCAGTAATGAAAAGTCATATTCTGACAACGTGACAAAGCGCATCCCTCCCTCAGAGCCCACCCTACTTCCCTTACTGGCATTGTTTTAGACAACTCTATGCTCCTCTCCAAAGTCTGGTTTGGAGCCCACGCCATCGCCTTCTTCCCAGGCTTTTTCAAATATTATGTATGCCCTTCTTCAAGGATGGCTTGGGTCAGCCGCCCACCACCAGTACGGCTTGAGGTCATGTTTGCCCTCATCATCATGGTGGCATGAGCCTGCTTGACTTCAAAAGCCCATGCTGCCAAGATCCTGGGCACCTGGATTGCAGCTGTCACTGCCCCCCTACGCTCCCCTCCCAAAACTGGTCCCGCGCAGCCCGCTCCAACTTCTCCCGCGCCTTGGGCCCAACAATCTATCAATTTCTGCTTCTGATGAAATAACTGACACCACCCATCGACCACAGGTCCTCACGGTACTAAAACCCACTACAAACGAATCCACCTCTCCATCCGGAGCGCTGAGTGGAGAATTCATATTAATGGACACACAGTCAAGAGAGGCCGCCCCTCTCCTCAGTTCAAACAAGAAGTACAGGGGCTACCCATCCATGATGGCGTGATCCCCATACGGCCCCATGTCCTATCCAGGGTGGACTACCTGGACATGATGGAAATCCCTTACTCCATTGAGACCCAGAAGACTATTTGGAAATACGCACACCACCCTATTTTGCAGCCTCATTTCCGTTCCCATGTTTGGCGCTGCCTGAGGTGGGTGTACCATATGGCTGAGCGCTCTAACGCTTTACACTCATCCTGCATTGTGTGTGGCCAGTATGGAACGCTGTTCCACCGCCTGAGAAGTGTCCTACCTCTAAAGTGATATGGCGCGAATTTCAAAGTCTGCTTGGCCAGGATCAAACACATCCCTTCAGTCTGTCAAGAGATATGTTTGCTATATACATGGTATCCCCCCTTCCACCCTCCCTCCATGCTCTGGTGGTCGCAATCGCCATCTGGACCATCCACACGACTATCTTGGACGCCATCGCAGGCTCCACCCCCACCCTCCCAGAAGCTGTCCACAGATTCCGGTCCCATTTGGTGGACCACTTTCAGGCGTGGATGTTTGGGTACCTCCCACCGCGTCGCCGTCAGCTGGTCTCCTCCTGGTTCCCAGTTTGGTTCATCAAATCAGACCCTTTCCTCCACACGTGTTCAATAGTGGCCACGGCCCCCTCACACGTCCCCTCACCCTCCCCATAGTGGCGTTCCCGATGGCAACAATAGATAGCAACGCTTCTCTGGGGTGCCTTCACTGTTACTAAGTTTCGTTTCTTTTGGGTCAAAATTTGGAAGTGTCCGTCCCCTGGTCGGCCTTCCTCGCAATATATAAAATTAAAACTTGTAAAGATCTAGCAAAGGCTAGAAATCTAATTCCTGGGAAGGTTAGCACCTCCTTAGTGGAAGGGTTGTCCAGGACTCAGATTTCCTTTAGGAACCTAGAAAGGAAGTTGACATGGACTTGGGTGTTGGCAATGACTTACAACTTTAAAGGTATTGTAGTCGCCCTAGGCAAGTAGATCGGCATGCCTTCTTGTCCATCAACAGCAGGGGGCAATCTGACTTGAGAGCCCCTTGCATAATATATGAACCAGTCAATTTGGCTCTCACTTCCAGTAAGCAGGCTTGGGCCTTGACCTCCTTATTAGAGTCATAAGAGAATTTTTAAAGATCAGGGAGAAACAATGCCCAAGTGGGGATAGAAAGCCATCATCATAATGGACTATTGCTGAGTAGTCTAGAAGGAACTGAGTCCCAAGGAACAGGTGGTAGCTAAGGTTTACTAGTGCGCCGGTAGGGGTATTTACAACGAGCTTTTAAACCATATAGGTAGAGAAGTAGGCCCCTATAAACCGAGTACATTTCAGGCCAGCCATGCCATACTCCATATAGTGGGGCAAGTTGGGAGAAATCTTGATGCGTTTCATTAGCTTGGACAATATGACGTTAACAAGGGACACACTGTCAATAATGCTTAGGACTGAGATCTTATTGACTCAAACTGCGACGCATGTAACCAGGCTTCTTAAACTGGGGAGTTAGCGTGAGAAACATGAGAGAGTCATTGGAATATATGTAAGCAGTATCAAATTCATATCATCACCGTGTATTAAAACTTCCTTCTTCAGATATGATGGATCCAGACTCATTTGAGGTTATGGAGGATTCTTGAGGCTTAGCAAGGATGTCAGCATGTAGCGCCTCGCCCTCATACTGAAGACCCTTTTCCACATCCTCAGCAAGTCTTTCCAGCAGGCCTTGGCACAATGTCTGAAACCGTTATAGTAAGTTCATCAAAGTCGAGAGATCTTCTGATTTCTTGACCACATGGACTTGAGGATGGGTGGAAGAACCCAAAGAGGTAGCCTTGGAGAGTAGGGTTAACGCAGGGATCTCATTAAGTGCTTCCTTGATTTCCCAGATGCTGGTAAAACCGTTCTTCTGTCCAATCATATGCATTTGAGCCATTAAGTAGGATCCCAACGTGGAGAGGACAGCGGTGATAGCGTCATGCATGGTGATATGATTTATAGTGACTAATGGTTGTGTTTGGGCATAAAAAAGATTGGCGAACTTCAGGGGCTTTCTTTTTTAAACAAACAGAAACTACGAACGCTTTTTTTGGTTGTCCAGGGTTTAGTTGCTCCCAAATTCTTGGATTAAGGCTTTATGGACTTTTTTCCAGGTGTTGCACTTCTTCAAATAGGGGGTCATGATCTCCCAGGCAGCGCTGTTGAGGCAGGAGTGAATATGATTCACTTTCTTCTGATTGATGGCCTCCTCCATGGAACTCTCATATGCGTACAACAAGGAGGCGATTTTTCCATGGCAGGGGGTATCCTTTTATTTATAAACTAGGTTTAAAGTTAGTTACAAGAGGAGAGGAGAGGGTGTCAACGCTAATGATGTTGCCAGTTCAAAGATCTCAGTCTCCGCATAGTCATGGGGGACCTGCTGGTCTAACTGTCCCCATAGGCCCTTGAGGTCCTATTGGATATCATACTAGTTTTAGTTGAGAGAAGAAAAAGAAGCCTTATTCACGACCTGCTCTTTTAGGGATCATATGTCGGCGTCTTGAAGGCGAAGCTGATTATAAAGGGTGGTTAAGCAGTTTTTGATCCTTGAAAAGTTTAATCAAGCTGAGAGATGTGGCTATCAGTAAGCTGGTAAAGGCACTAAAGTTGTCCATTTCGTCTGATAATGCCTCAATGGAAACCCTAGGTTCGAGGGGACTCCATCCACTCAGAGTTTGCACCCCTGAGATAAATTTCAAATTTGATCTCATAAAGCAGCCAAGGCTGCTAACACATCCTTTTCCAGGGTCTTTCAGGGCCTTTGAGAGTGTGTGCTGTGGGACATGAAGGCCCTTAAGGTCCACGGGGACCTTCTGCTCTTTGGGTACCTCGCGTCATTTGGGGCTCTTGGACCCCTAGGCCCTTCAGGACCTTCACTCCCAGAGGTGTATTCTTAAGAAGCCAGCTCCTGATAGTGTTGTTACAGGGTCCGTACCAGATCCTCAACTTGGATGAGGTGCTTATTCCAGGTAGCCTCGAGGTTTTGGACGTTCTGAAGCAGCTGGTCCTCAAAATATCCAGAGATCCCACTATCCAACACCATAATTTGGCCTTGGATCTTTTATTGATTAATTGTCAGTTATCAATAATTGCCTCATGGTTGCTGTGGATGGTGAAGGAGGCCGCGTTGTAGAAATTAATGACATGGGAGTGTAAGGCCTTGGTGATCCCACTTCTCAGGAGACTCCATGATGGTGAAGCTCAACTAACTGGAGATGGTGTTATAATAGCTGGTTGAACAAAGTTTCGAAGGTAGCGTTTAGATCCCAAGGTAAGTTCTCCTTCTGGCAGCTGGGCTGAGGTATAGAGGTCCTGCATGATTGAGGGCATGGAAGAAGCGCGGGAGCATCTGGAGCAGGCACCCAAAGAGTAGATGCCATTTTTAATTGTTGGACAATATCATTAAGGTTTTCATACTGAAGCTGGTACTGACTTCCATAAACTGAGGGCTGGGAGAGCTGGAATGTGGCCCAGAATTCTAGACTCTCAGGCTGAGTGTGTGGCACTTCATACCGTGAGGTACTAATACATTTGTGCAACGCTTCTCAACTGATCAGCAGATTAATCTTCAGGACTGTTAATATTCTTTTATTATTTGCGAGACGTTTTCACCTAGGACAGACTAAAGCCCCTCGTAGTGAGCACTTTTTACTTAGCGTAACAGTCCTTGAGAATTTCATTAAAGTCTTAAATTGGACTTAAAGCTAAAAATTAGTGGAGAGGTCAAAAAACGAAAAGGTGGAAGGAATAAAGACTACTTTATTGTGTTGGAAAGCGTTTTTATTAAAGGGCACATGTGAACATGGTGCCTTAGGGACCTCTGTGGCCCTGCGAGATTAGGATCTTTTACTGCCTTCTGGATTGACCGCCTGGATGGTGCCCTCATTGTACTGCATTGTCCTCATGACTGCAGTGGTTGGGATTGCCTCTTATAATTTGGGAAGCGGGGATGGAATTCCTGAAGGTGATTCCAACAATTCTCATATGTTTATGCTTCCTGATCAAATCTGGTTTAGCTGCCTTCAGGATAAGGTTCTGTTTGCTTCAGTTCGAGAGATAATCAGTTGAGGTTTAATTTGGGAGCAGGGATTTCATCTTTCTCTTCATCTCAAATCCTGACGATAGTCAACACGATAGAGGAGTTTTTTAAACACCCACCCCTGCTTGAGCATATTGTTTAACCATACTTTCAACGCCTTATTTTCTTGCGCCATGTAGGGATACAAAGGACAGTTGATGTTGATACACCAACTGTCAAGCGGAAAGCCAAGCCATATTCACGCGTTGCAGAAGATAATTAGCCACCTCCAAATATACAATATCCTTATATGTCACTAATTCCAGGATAAAATCTTGTGGATGGCTTGGAGAGAGGAGAACATTAGAACATCGCCCCCATTCCGTTGCAAGGGTATCATTAAGAGGAAACTCTCCTACAACTGAGTGTTTAATAAGGATGATATATCTGAGTCTAGGCTAATGTTAACCTGCTGCTGACGCCACCACCCCACTCCCAATATAACTGGTAATAGAAAATCAGGCACCACGGCAAACCAATCACAAAAACAAATCTGGATTACTGAGAAAGAGACAGGCCGTCATATATTGTATGAAGCCAATGTCACGGATGATGCACCCAGCATATACGCCCTGCGTCCAAGTTCAGGTCAAAATCCTGCACCAGTCTCAAACTCATAAAGTTACCTGCTGCACCATATCCACCAGTGCCTCAACTGACACCTTTTATTCAACCAACTAAATTCAAGTGGCAATTAAAAGAAACAAAAACTTGTTTATTGGCGACCAAATGAGATTCAGCTGGCTGAGTGATAACAATCTTATTATTGGGCAGGAAAACTAATTAGGCAGGGAATCAGCACCCTTTGCAGGGAGTATCTTCTTAAAGTTGTCGTACTGGGATTATGACAATAAGGGAATCAAAGGGTTTCAAATCTCCTGGTCCCTCACAGGAGCCACCTCACCCAATGGCGCCAGGGCGGGGCAGGCGCAACATCAGGACAATGGGACACTAAAACATCACCAGGCATCAAAATGCATACCTTAAGAGCTTGGCTCAAACCAGGACTCCCATTCAAGACTTCTCTAGTAGGGAAACAATTACCAGAGCCCCCCACCCCAAATGACGCCCAATGGAGTGTAGCATAAATAATGGCTGCCATCATTCACATCTGGTCCATAAATCCCACCTGCGTGGCCCTGGCAGCATGATTAGCAGGTACAGGGTCCAAAGAAGTGCGAAATGCTGCTGCGACCACATCCAATTGGTGCTTGAGTCCAGGGGCCTGGTCAAAGAAAGCTTCAAAATTGACTCTCAAATTGGGTGCTTTGGCACCCAGGGAAAGAAACCGGAGCAGGAGAGCCAATTAAGCCAATGGTGCATGCATCACCGTTTACACTAGCATAATTATTGGGGTTGAAACCCCCACTTGGTTTCTAATCATAAGATTCTGTGCACCCATCAGCGAGCGTCACCTTCAACGGCATCCAACAATGCCACACTCCATTGTGAATCTGTCAGGGAAGCAGAAACTGTAGTGTTAGCTGGAAAATTTCTCTTTCAGCTCAGCAAGGGCTAACACATGATTCTCAAACTCCACTGATGGGATGAATTATCCCAAACCTAGGAGATGAGACCAGGACTGGTACCCTCAGGAAAAATGCCTAGTCAGGGGCTCCCCCTCACCCTTTAAGAGCACCATGACAACTACAAAAATCAATCACATAAGCATCATGAGACTGAGCATGACTGTAAGTTCATGTGTCAAATTGAGACCATTGATCACCAACTTCAAACAGAAGGGTAAAAATGGAGAAAATTAAGGATCATTTTATTATGTCATGGAAATGTAAAAAAATGAGTCTGGGCTGCCAGTTGGGGTTCATGAGCACCTATAAAGCAACCCAGAACGCTGGGGTAATGTCATCAAAATTACTTGGTTCAGGTGGAGAGAGAAGCAACTATGGGGCGGCGACTAGCAATCACCATAACCTCCATACCAACCAGTAATAAAACTGTATCCATTGGGGTGATAGATTCCGCTGAGGTTAACTCCTGGGAGCCACGATAGGCCCAGGATGTTTAGAGGTACCACTGGTTGTGGAGCGAGTGGTGAGGTCATGGAACCACTCCCAGATATAAGACTTAATCTCCAAAAATAAAGGGACGTCATGACGCCAGAGGGCGTCCAATGAATCCCCAAATAGGACACTTGATTGGTAACCCCATTTGATGTAGGTATGCAGAAGTGTCGTAATGATGGCCATTAGGGCCCAGTCACTGTGCAACCCTGTCAACATGGTTCTGAATAGCTGCAGTGACAGAAAGGAGAATTAATTTTGTAGCTTGAACAATATAACTGGAAAGGGGATTTGTTTATAGCAAACAAATTATGAGAATTGACCAACATCTATACCAGTAAGAACTGTTGTCTTAAGTATTATAGGGCTTGTGGAATAACTGGGAATGTATGAATGAAGGTATTGCGATCCCAACTGATTTTGGTAGAATGAGATATTCAACTAAACAACGCCAAATTGACCTTCTGCTGGCTAACTCTCATTGGATTCTTGCCAATAAAATTTTTCTTCCACCACAATTCTGCTTGGCAGGTCAGCGATGATTTGTTTGGGGGTCAACTGGTTGCTCCCAAGGTCATCCCATATATAGATGGTCCCATTAAGTATTAAAGGGATTTTTAATCTTTGTCTTCAATGAAGTTGACCCCCAATATACCTGAATTTTTCACCTTTTTGACTGAACACAAATTTGTTGCTTGGGGTAGGTACTCGCCTCTTCCTGCTTCTTTGGCGGAACAAAAATTGTCACTGGGGGGTAGATGCTCGCCACTTCCTCTCTAGCGGCGTCCTATTGCCGCCGCCACCTCCATGCACACCCCCTTGATCTTCTGGATTAGCTCTTGAGTGGTTAGATAGAGGGGAAAGGGGGCAACCCTGTGTGGGTACACCGTCACGCACCTCTCATCCACCACATGGGTTAAATCGCCCTGGGTTATGAGGGGGACAGCCGTCTCCTTGCCCCCTTTCTAGTGAAGAATGGGAATACCTTGTGTTTGAGGCACAGGGGGTGTTCCCTAAGATTAACTTAAATTAATATGGGACAACTGCTTTCATATCATTTGATGTACAACTCCTCAGCACACCCCATAATTGTCAGTCCTTTACTAAGGGCATCTTTTTTTTTTAGTACTAGATGGTTACTAAGGGCATCTTCAAACTATTAAATAAGTCTTTTTAATACTCTTAAGTCACTTCTAGTCGCAGCACCCATTCCATACTAATTAACTTTTCTTACACCATAAAAGCTTAATATTGTTAAAATTGTTAAATTTAACATGAGACATGACTTGCCCTATATGTACTTAAATTTTTTGTAATATTCTAACTCACCTTGAGCTCTTTAGTATAGCTTGATTTATAAAATTTTATTTACTAATTTTACCTCCTAAGCTCGTAGATATTATAAGGTATAAATTTTGAACATTTATCTGGCAAAATTTGATATTGATAAACAATGTCATGATCCACTTCTCTCAAGGAAGGATAGTGACGTCCTCGCCAGAAATTAAAAATAGATCTTCCATGGAGTTTACTGTAGTTGTAAACTTCTTTGCTCACTTAAATTTCAGGATGTACTAATTGTATAATATGACTGCTTGGTCTCAACCATACATGTACCTTTTTTCATACTCTCATATCACCATTTTTGAACGCCCGCATCATTTGGTAGTTTTGATACTGATTTTACTTTAACTTGTTGATAGCCCCTCCAAATTCCAAGAGAGATTGAGTTTCTATATTGATGGTATGGTCATCATCAATTTATAACGGTGGGGTAGTTAGCACCACTAATATAAAAAGTAAGGTCAATCCATAGTTCATCTAATGCGTAGTCCATATCTTATCCAGTTGTTTGTCATAGAATTCATTAGTAAATAACAGCTTTAAACCTGTGTTTGTTCTTCAGCTTTGAAGACATTGTGTTTAATGTAAGTTCAGTGTCCAGGACAGCTAGTACTAATACTCTCTGAATGACCACTTCCACTTTGTCACGCTTTTGCAAAAATTACAATCAGTGGTAAATACATCAATAGTTGTTTTCTCAAAGACCTTAAACTTCTTATGCAAGTCCTTACTACTGCCTTCTATACTTTCCTATGTTATGGTTGCTCAATGTTAGTAAACGTCTTCTTGACCAAACAATCCTTTTTGCTAAACTTTTGAAAACATAGGTAAGCTTTGATGCTTAGCAAGAAGCTTTATTTGGCTTTGTTGTCCCTTCATGAGCTCTCTATCTCTTATGCACCATCACCTCTTTTTAGGGCTCCATAAACATAGTAACTGGTGTTGCCTATATAAGGTCTTCATCATCACCTTCTCCTTGGTGTGTAAGTTGATTCATTTCAATAATGGTGTTTCCCTTCCTCTCCCAGTAAATGCTTGATTGATCTTGACTTGACATTAAGCCTGGAAAATGTCTTTTTTGTTTACACTTGTGTAAATATAACTCTATAGAGTAGTTGTGTCAAGTTAGACACTCAGGTTTTGCTTTCAGCTTATCATCTTTAAATTGTGCTATGTAGATAGCTTAGTTAGTGTTGGACCTTATTAGTTGTCTGGTGTTCTTTACTTCACTCTTATAAATACCTTACATATCTAACAGCACTTCCTTGACCTCTTTCAAGGACCTCACATCTTTCAGTACTAACGTATTAAACATCTTCAAATGTTATGATATTTGAGTGAGCTGAGATAAAAATCTTACAATTAAGATTTCTAGACTTCCAGTGGTCCATGTCATAAAGCTTGCTGATAATAAGTCTGGGCTAACACTCTGGGTGAGTTGCTACCCAAAGCAACAGCCAGGATACTGTTGATACAGCCATCCACAAAGTTTAGTTAAAAAGTGGGAAGGGATAATACCACCACCTGATATGGTATCCTGTTTTAATTTTTTGCCCAAATTACTCAGCTTAATCAGAATATTAGTATCTTCTTATCTGATATTGGATGAATCCCAATAGTGGATGTTGGAAGGATCATCGCTCATGATAACTATTGTTTGAGAAGGTATTTCTAGCGAATATATTGATCCCGTGGATTATGATCTTACAAAGCAGTAATGATTCTTCAGGGATGCCTCAATAATACACAAGTAGTCTGGTTAAAAATTTTAAGTTAGAATAATCAAATTGATTGTAGGAGCAGATCAGATTTTATTGCTTATTGCCTAGGGGAGATAAGGAATTACTAGGTGATTGACGACGACTTGATATTAACCAGAGATTTAACCTTTAGGGTATCATGACCTTATGTTTATGATTAATAGTCCCATTAACTAAGTAATATGCTACCTTGATAAGGGTGACTCGATGGGATTGAGTGAAGGCGTTGGGACACGTTCCTTTATTCAACCCAAGAGGTACGCATTCAAGTAGGGGAAAGAATTTGATTAAAACAATGAGAAAGATCTTCATTTTGCGTAAGACTAAAGAGTTAAATCATTAAAAATGGCTGCCATTTCCAATTGGGGTGCCAACAGAAAAGTTGGGCGCCAAATCAAATTATAATTTCATTGTGTTTTTTAATAAAGCAGATATTAATTTAATAAAAAACTCGATTGTTTATACAATATTTGTATAAATTTCTCTTTTGAATAAGAGTGTAAGGATTAAAAAACCTTAGATTAACTTAATTGTTATCAGATCTCCACCGCCTTAGCTTGAAGAATAGGGAATAGTTTCCTATCAAGTTAGAGATACATTCATGAAGAAGTAGCACCTGTTTAGCGCTGAACCTAATACTCAACGTGGCTTTAAGAGCACTCAAATTTAATAATAGTCTTCATACTAATATTATCCCAAATCATTCTGTTAATCTAATAAAAGCAATTTATCAGAAATCTGTGCAGAAATCTGGGGAGCTGAAGTTAGCTACGATCTTTCAAGATTAAACTGCTCCCAGATTTTGCCATTGTTGCTCATTACAAGGGGTAATTGAGTTTTAAGCCAAATTTTATAAAAGAAATCATTAAGAATGTCCTATAAGAACGAGCTGACAAATCTTTGAACGGAATTGAAACTGTCAACAATAGCACTCTAACCTCAGCTTCACAAACCAAAATTTCATTGCATTGGAGAATCAGGTGACCAAGGCCGAGGATGAGGTTGAGCAAGTTGTGGATACTAACAAAGATCTTTATAGGAAAGTCACCTCCTTGGAGAAATAAGGAGAAAGAACTTATTTGTGGAAATTTATATTCTTAAAGACTGACCGCAAAGTTGACTAATAACACTTTAGAAAAAAAGGATATTAGCACATATGTTGAAGCTACTAGAGGAACTGAGAATCACAGATGTGATTGCGTTCAATTGGAGGCAAATGAAGCCAATGATATTACACCAAAAAATCCATCCAAGAAGAAAAAACCATTAAAATTATGTCTAAAACATTCACTGCCATATCAAAAATGACTTTTAAAAAACTCCAATGGTTAATCAAGTCGTCAGGAGTGATCCCTTGCCAGTGGAGCTATAATAAATTTCAGAGCATACCAAAATTGCTCAAATTTTACTGGGATAATGCTCTGAATATTTTTGTCTATCCAAAATGATGTTTGGATTTAGTGACTGACAAAATGCAGTAACTTTAATGAAATGCCTGAGCACAATTGCCAGAATCTGGTGTTACCTTACCTTAATTGAGACAACTGGTACTACAAAGGCGCCAAGGGAGCAATTATGCTTGAGCTGGTAGTCCTGTGAGAATGGCAAACCGTAAACATGAGTTTATGGGGATCCAGTTCAAAAAAGATGAGGCCCTGACTGTTTTTGTCAATCTTTTTTACCAGAAGCCAAAGATCATGGCTGGGGTAACAGTATTTTCTGATTTAAAGGCATGAATCTCTTGCAAGTGGGTCTTTGCCCTACTGCGAGTTACATAGTACTATGAGGTTGGAACTAGTAAATCAGACTCATACCTCGCAGATGGTGGACCATCTTAAGATGCTTGGATCAACCTTTGAAGCACCAAACTGAGCCTTTAAAAGTATTCAGACCAGAGTCCAGACTACTGTGAACTTCCCCAATGTTAATACTGAAAAACCATATTGAAAGATTAGAAATAAGCCTGATGGATAAAAACAAATATGGATAGAGCTCAAGTTTGTTGTCACCAATCTGGAAAACTTGGGCATACGTTTTCTCAGTGTAAAGAAAAACAGAAGAGAAAGCAAGATGATTAAATACAGTCTCAATAAACAGGTCAAGAGTCAGTAAAAAGACCTAAAGTCTACACAAGGAACAATCTAGCACTGCAACTAAACTTGCTCCCCCTGATATCATATAGGACGACATTGACACTTCTGATTTATTTGTGGAAGATGACGCACCTGATTTCTATCAGATGATCCATTTAAATGTTTACTTAAATACCCGAGCAAAAATGAAGGGGACAGATCCCAAAATTGTGAAGAAGGTTGCTCAGCTGTACACTAGACCAATAGCGGAAGAAATCAGACCTGCTAAAAATATGGAGTAATTACTCAAAAATGAAACTTTATAAGGCAAAAGTTTCTTTACCAATTACCTTGATTAAAAAATCGTTTCCTAATATTGTTCATACAATTAATCTGTACTCTAGATTGTGAGAATAATGCTGTCCAAAGTTGAGGGAAGAACCTGAAAGGAGATGTAATTTTTATGCTACCTCAGGAGGAGGAAGAAAAACCTCAAATTTTGGGAAAAGGCCTTTCAGTACAGATGTAGAACAACCTAGCACTTCAAGGGAACATATTCAGCGGATGCTGATTAGAATGAGATGTAGTGGCAGGATCAGCTTGTCTGCAACTGGGTCTGCCAGTAGTAGTACCAAGGTGCTAGATGAGGTCAAAATGGAAGGCGATTAATCCAGAGATTGTGGATGAAGCTTCTCAATCAAAACTTAGTCATATAATGAGAAAGGCAAAAATGCCGAGATATGATCAAATCTAGACAGAATTATATAGTTTTAATGTTACCAAACCAAACCAATTAAGTAATAGATCACTTTCAAATCTTTTAGCAGTATTAATATGAATGCAGGGGTCAACAAACAATACCAAAAACAAATTTATTAAAGATAAGATAATATAAAATAAGGTAAAAATTATATAAAGAATTATAGAGAAAAAATATATAAACAGAGAAAAAGATGGAATTTAAATATATTTAAAAACGAAATTTAATTTTGACCACAATGAAGAGCATCAGTGATAATTTTACCTGCTAAAGTGATAAGGAGGGGGATGAGGTACGATGGAGAAGACCATTGTTGTTGGCAGGATCAGGACAGGTTGAAACTAGATCCACTGGAAAGAGTCCCATATAGAGTATTAATAGAACCATCTCAGGTTGAAACTGGGTCTGCCATGAGTAATCCTGAAAGTTGTAACATGAAACAGAAAGGCTTACTGAGGATCTTGTTAATGAAAAAAGAGTTGTTGAATAAATAGCCTGGGGTTGGTACAAGTTGAATGGTGAGGAGCCATTAGTAACCCGTCCTGGGTTTGTACAAATTGCCAGATTATAGTGTTGGCAACAATAATCAAACTAGCCTAGTGCGGCAGGAAGCCATGGGAACCGCGCTAAGTGGTGGAAGGAGCAAGCAGGAAATTTGGGGTAACATGCTAGGAAGAAGGAGTATCCAGAGATCATCAAGTGGGGAAAAGGAGATGGACTAAATGAAATCAAGTTTAAACCTTGTTGGTGGTTTCAGGCTGAAAATGAAGTGGCGTCGGCTTTCTAAAATTCTTTCTGCTGGACAATATAGTCAAGTGGGATATATGTTAGGATTTTTGACCACATTATCCAGCTTAATCATAATATCATAGTTTCTGCTTATCTGTTAGGGGATCAATCCTGATAACGGATGATGTAGTTATAAACAATCATGATAACTCTTGTTCAGAGAAATGTTCATAAAGAATATTTTTTTATCCTTCAGATTTTGATCCTACAGATCAATATTGTTTCGTCAGGAATTACCCCTGATAATACACAAAGTAGTCTGGTTGTAAATTTGAGTTTTGATAAAAAAATTGATTGATGGAGCTGATCAGGCTTTGTTGCTGATTGACTAAGGGAGATAAGGAATTGCTAGGTGATTGAAGACGCCTTGCTAAAAACTGGAGGTTTGAGATTGTTTGTGTATCAACACCAGTTTTTATGGGTAAGAGTCCCATTTACTAGGCATGTTGCTACCCTATTAAAAAGGTGAATTGCTGGGGTTGAGTAAAGGCGTTGGGACACATCCCTTTATACAACTCAAGAGTTTTTCATTAAAATAGGGGAGAGATCCTGACTGAACTAATGATGAAGATCATCGTTTCATGTGACCCTGGAGGGTTAATTCAACAAAGAAAACTTCATTTTTCAATTGGGGTGCCAACAGAAGAGTTGAGCGCCAAATTACGCTTATAAATTACATTGTGTCTAGAAATAAAGCAAAAAAATTTGATAAAAAACTCAATTGTTTATACATTAGTTGTATAAATTTCTCTTTTATTTAAGAGTGTAAGGATTAAATATCTTTAGATTAACTTGTTTGTTATCAGATCTCCACCAGCTTAGCTTGAAGAATAGGAATATTTTCCAGTCAAGTTATGGATACCTTCATGAAGAAGTAGCACCTGTTTAGCTCTGAACCTTATACTCAAAGTGGCAGTAAGAGCACTCAACTTGAATAATAGTCTTCATACTAATATTATTCAAATCATTCTGTTAATCTAATAAACGCAATTTATCAGAAATCTGTGCAGAAGTCTGGGGAGTTGAAGTGAGCGACAATCTTTCAAGATTAAACTGCTCCCAGATCTTAAAATTATCCCAAGGTTTGTTGACATAGCTGGGAATCGAGATTATGGAATACTTAATTTAATTAAAATTTGAAAATCAAAAGATTTATCATTAAAAAACTAATGGAGGTGAGATGTTAAAAACGGAGCGTTGGTAGTAACTGTGGGGGCTACTGCCTTATAAGCTCACCATGGTGAAAATAGGGAAAATGGGGCATTAATGCCTGTGGAATATCTTAATGATATTAGAATGGCAATCAACTTAAAGTTACTAGTTTGGCTGATTCAGATCTAGCTCAATCAGCAGGATCAGTAAAAAGTTTTTATAAATAATTCAGTGTGCTTCTGCCTTGCAAGCTGGTGACAATTTCATGATTGCTGACAGGACGCGCCTAAGGTCAGGGCAGGTAGAGGCAGTCCTATCTTAAATCAAATGGGTTCAGCTCACCTGAACCTGTTGGGTGAAGACTCGCCTTCACTGGCAATAGGGGGAAGGTTGGCAGCCCAATTTTGAATATGAGAATGATTTTACTAACTCAAAACTGTTGTGTATTGATTTAACTTTATCAAATTCCAATTTGGGGGAAGCTTTCTGACAAGATGACGTGCTGCCATTTTCACATAAGTGATTTCTTCTGAACACCACCTCCTTATACCCCCTTATTATTTCCACCAAAACTTTGGTGAGAAGAGGGAGCAACGGCCCACCCTCTGGGGGTAGGCTGTCACCCACTTCTTATCACCACTATGGGCTAATCGCCTTGGTTGATGCGGGGAGAAGCCTTCCTGGACACCTTCTTGGTTATGAAATGAGATTCCTCTCTGTTAAGATTTAAGGGGTGCTCCCCAGAATTTACAATCCAGAGCTAGTATGTTTTAAGTGTTATCAAAGTTAGTCGGTGACCATTTATGTTATGATTATTTCCATAAGAAGAATTTAATTTAATTCATATAACACGTCCTGTGTGCTGCTGAGCTCTTAAAATAAGACTGCTTTGACCTCAACCCTTAAACCTGGTTCTGAGGTTTCACTTAGAACATCTTGGGCTTCTTAGCTCATGCGCCCTTATATATATGGCAGACTTATATTTGGTTACTAACAATGTTCATGCTATCTTCATACATTTAATAATACCATATTTTACCTTTGCCTGGGATGTACATTGTCTAAAAAGTAAGCCTTGAAGTTTGGGTTCTCGTTTAAAGAATCATCTTGGACCATGTTGTTGTGAGGATGGTTATATTTAACTGCGAGAAACCTCAGAACTGCTAGATGCTACAAGCAAGGTTCATTGATTTTATACTTTTACATCATTGGTGTACCTGCCAATCACGTTCAAGGCAAAACATTTGAACAATCTTTAAGCCCTTTTAGTTTATGACCTTGACCACAAGCATGTTTTCTTGTCTCATGTGTTAACTGTAAGTCCAGGGGAACGTCCCCTCTGCTTAACCCGGACGATTATCCCATTTCTTAATAAAAAGGTCCTGAAGAGGGCATCTGTACCCCTTGTCACTCAGGATGATCTCACCCATGTGGTAGACAAGCGCTGGGTAACAGAGTTTCCTCTGAAGATTCCTCCCCCAGTTCCTGTACTTGCCTAAGCTTAATTAGTTTTCAAAATTGAGGAAATCTGTTCAAAAGTCATCAGTAATTGGCTTCCCCACAAGCCGAAGGGACTAAATAAAACTGATGGCGCTGAACCCTCAGAATCAAAGCTGAAAATTCAAAATCAATGGGAATAAAGCCCAAAAAATGAGAAACTATTTTTGGAAGAGGACTAGTAATAAATTTTTAATATTAATCACAAGTGGCATCAAACCATAAAGCAGTACGATTATGACGCAAACTTCCTAAGAGAAGTAAGGGACAATCCATTATGGGCATATATAACCATCAGTACTGTTGCTGATAGTTTGAAACCCCATTTCAAATATCAGGATTGGTATTCAATGGTACCCATTTGGCCAAACGAACGCTCCAGCAACCAGTCATAGGAAGGTTGGCCATCCCAAACCCCTTTCTGACCCGTTGAGACCACCTCTATGTGGAGTGGCCCTGGGGGATTACCATTGCCCATCAGTCCAGATGGTGTCCCACTAGCCAATGTAAATTCAGTAAAGCCTCATGTCAGGCGTTC
This sequence comes from Massospora cicadina, assembly GCA_022478985.1. Classification (NCBI taxonomy): domain Eukaryota; kingdom Fungi; phylum Entomophthoromycota; class Entomophthoromycetes; order Entomophthorales; family Entomophthoraceae; genus Massospora; species Massospora cicadina. The sequence continues at coordinate 8,326 of JAKSZP010013941.1, read as the reverse complement.
ATGGGCAAACTGATAATTAATCAGCCTGCCATCAAATCCTTTGATGTCATTTCAGATTAGAATCATTTCACTCCTCCCCCAAAAAGTTGCAAGGTTAGGTCGAATTTGAGGGCCCCAATCCCATTGCTTTGGCAAGATGACCCAAATTGAACATTATCTATTCAGTAATGTCACACTGGAGAAATTGTTGTTCAATTTCTTATCTTTTACTTTCAATAAAATTACCTCTAGTACTCAAAGTTTTATTTCTACTTTAATTCTTCTTGCTAAAGTCCTGATGGCACTAAATTGGTGGCCCGTCAGCCTCTATACTGGATGTGCTATACCAGTTTTGATGATCACAATTGCTCCCACTATAGTCAACTGGATCCATCAAGAAAGAAACTTTTGGGAATTTAATCCCGTTGTTGAAGCTATCCGCTACCAAGATATCAGAATCCTGTGGCCTCAAATATCTCACCTTCAAGATAAAATCTGTTCCCTTTTATCTGCTTTGGTGATGACCCTTCCATTGGAAATTCCAAAGCAGTTGATCCAGTAGTGAAAACCCGCGCAGTAAGGCCTTCAGTGTCTGGGGTTACATCGTTTTGGTTATTGTTGGTTTCCTTTTCATGATTACTGCACATCAATGTGCCATTGTTGCCCAGCTTCCCGCACCATACAACGTCATTAGAGAGGAAATGCCTCTGGAATTCTGGCTTGCTTTTTGTGTGCTTTTGAATCCCTACTGGCATGCCAGATTAAAATTTGTATGCCGTTTTCCTGACATAATTGACCAACCATTGTTTCCAACCATTTCCGCCCTTCTCTTCGAGTTGGGCGCCACAGTGGTTACCCTTTTCAAATGAATGTGCAGTCAATAGTTTTTTCTCCTGCTGTTTGTTTGGTTGATCGCCAATTTTGTGGGCAGCATATGAAATTCTTTAGAGAAACTTCTCCATAGTATCGGAGCCCAGTGGTCCTCTACTCTTCCCTCAGCTTATGCTTGAGAATGGAATCTGAGTTTCCCCTCCCAAAATATTGCTAATCAAGTCCTCGACGCCCTTGCCAAGGTGCAAATGCGCTCTGTTATTGCCCTGAATAATTCAGCTTCACTATCCGACGCCCAACAAGGTATTCCCTGTTTGATGCAGTAGAAGTGGAAGCCCATCTGTGGGTGTAAGGACTTCAGCATTCCACTACAAATGCAGGGGATTCTACCTCACTTGTAGCAGCAGTATTAGCAGCTTTGAAACCCCCTGGGTCACGTTCATACCGTTTATTCCAATTACTTTCCTTTATGGCCGAAGTCCCTATCTTGGTCTCTTTGATCACAACCTTCCGTGAACAGGATCCTGCGCTTGAGTTCTCTAATGATATGCTCCAAGCAAATTTTAGATCAGCGTTGGATTCTGCATCTGACCATCACGAAGTTCAATACCACCCCTATGGGATCAGTGGAACAAATATGTAAGGCTGTGACCTCTATCAATGCCTCCCTTCGCCATGTTCCCCACCTTCAAGAGGAAAATTATATAATTGGTCTACCCAATGGCGACTTAGATTCTGTTCTCAACGTTGAACTAGTATTGGTACTGGACCCAGATTCAGCCAATACCCCTGCGACCAAGTTGGAGCACCCTGGTTTGTCTCTCAATGAGTCAGTAAAAGCCCAGATTGAAGAAGCTGGTTCCCAAACCCTTTCTCTTCCCAAATTTACGCCTAAAAAAACCCCCAACCTTCCCTTGACTTACTATCTATCTCTTCAGTTACAGCAGAGATGACTGAATATGCTAATAAACAAAACATTGCCTATTTTATATCGCCCATGAAGATTAGTATTGGAGCTAATTACTTATCCTTTGAGGCCTTGGTGTATACCAAAGCAGTAGGCAATTTTATGAGTGTAGAGCTAGCCCACCAGTCGGAGCTTGACCTGGACTTGGATCCTATGGTGATGGTTGCTTCATTGGCCTCCAAGCCCTCATACCTAGTCTGATGGCCAATACCTTTCACAGTTCACCAGTTTAGCTTTTTCAATTAATTATCTTCAATGCCAAACGTGGTGTTTCTAGTAATTATAGGAGTAGGTTGTTGGCGCTGACAACTTGTTAGAATTTAACTGGAGTCCAATATGTTGCCAATATAATGATCAAATAAAGGGGAATTTCTTCTTGTAAATACCCTTACTAAAACTCAAGGCGAAGTTCCATAACTTCCCTCATTTCCCCTTCGGGCCTTCCATCAGATTTCCTTGAGGCATTAATGGTTATCGAAGTATTTTTGATTCTGAGAAGGTGGACTCTCCCCTCCTCATACTAAATTCGATTTAGGGTTTAGAACAACAGTGCAGGTGATATATATTAACTTCCCTTTGTACCCACATACAGCGGAGGAGGAGACTGCTCTGAATGCTTGGTTGGATGACATGTTAAAGAAAGAAAGGTTGTTTAAAAAGAAATCACTAGTTACTTCTCAAATTGTTTTTGCCAAGAAGGCCGATGGTTCCTTTCGTCCCTGCATGGATTATGACCACTTATATAAAATCACAGTTCATGATCCCTACTCTTTGCCCCTGGAGAAAACTATTTATCAAGCAATTGCTAAGTTGCATGTGTTCTCTAGAATGATCTTGTTTATGCCTTTAACCAAATTTGAGTGATGGAAGGTCAGAAATGGCTTACCGCTATCTTAATGATGAGGGGTATTTTTCAAGTTTTTTGAGTAATGCCCTTCATGTTGAAGAATGCGCTGGCCACATTTCAAAGAATGATCAATGATGTGCTGGGTGATCGATTCATTTGCACGGTTGCATACATTGACAATATTTTGGTTCACTTCCTAACTCCCAAACAACAAGCAAAGGACTTGGAAGCGGTAGTGGCTGCCCTGCACAAGGCGGTCTAGTTCGTCAAGCCTTCTAAATGCGAGTTTTATAGTGAGGAGGTTACCTTTTTGGAAAATCTTGTCTTAAAAGATGGGTATGCTAAACCCCATAACAAGTTGACCCCAACCGAGATGGCCAACTCCAACAACTTAAAAAACAATTGAGAGGCTTTTTGGCCACTATCATTTTTTGAAGAAGTTTTCCTCATCCCTTTCCCAGTTAATCGCTCCACTTCACACACTCATGGGTAATAATGTTCCCTTTTGTTGAACACCTGAGTGCCAGCAGGCATTTGAGTCAATTAGAGAGGTGTTATCACCCCCATCCTAAAACATGCAAGCCCCTCTAAACCCTATATCATTGCATGCAATGCCTCATCTGTTGCATTTGGGCCGTCCTGCTTCTGGTGCACGATGGTTAAGAACATCCAGTCACTCATTTTCCTGAATATTTTCCTCTACTGAACAATAATGTGCCATCTACAATAAGGAGTTGGCAGCCGTAGCATGGGCTTTGACTCATTGGCGGTATCTGTTACAAGGCGCTCAGCATGAGTTGGCGGTGCATATGGATCACCAAGCCCTTCTTTATTTTTTTAAACCACAGAAGTTGACACATATAGGCAAGCTCACACCTACTGGTATTTTTATAGTTTTAAATTAAAATATGAGTTTGTGAAAGGTGCATTAAACGCGCTTCCTGATTTCCTTAGTCGCAACCCTGCTCATTGCCCCACAGACTCAGATGAAGCAGACAAGGTTATTGTGATTCCCACTACCCAAATCTTATCCATTGTACCTCCCATGGTCTCATCAGTGATTTTTCTTCAGATTTATTTGAGGTAAGCCAACCAGGGGATGGACATTATTGGCTAAAAATTAAACCAAAACTAACATAACTGATTGATTTAAACAAAACGCCCAAAATCAGCAGGTTGAATTATACACACCAAACAAAAAATAAACAACCAGGTGGGCAGCGGCAACTGCTTATGCATCTATGTCGGAAGGAGAGGGGGATTGGGGGGCTCATCTTTGGCAGCAGCTTTCTCCTCCCAGAGTAGGGTATGTGTCAAGGCGGACAGCAAGGGCGTCTGAGTATTGGTGGCATGTGGTTCAATATCAGTAATGATTGGTATTTTATGGAAATTGCCAGCTAGGAAAATGGCACTGATATAATTAACTAAAGCTTTTTCAGCTTTGTTGTAGGCATCAGGGAGTCTAATGAACATAACAATACTGGTTCAGGTAATCTTAGCTTTAGGATTCCATGGTACAGTAACCACGTTCTGGATAACGTCGTTAACATTTTTGTGCAATTGATTCACTGTGATTTTACATTTGGGTGAGTGTTGAGGTGATAACAGGAGGGGGAATACCTCCTGTGAGCATTGCCACTGATTTGGCTACATCTTTGTGGAGTGGATGACAATCTGGTGTGGCAGCTGTTTCTACTGCAAACTGGTGGTCACTGTAGAATGATTCGTCAAATGGGCTGTGGGGCATATAAATGAGGGGGTTATTTGGCGTCCCATCATGCATTACAGAACCGCTCAATTTGCAGAGATGGTTCTTAGATGAAATTACCTGATTCGTCGATTTCAGCCAATAACTCTCATGGGTTCTAGTTGAATTGAATTAGGGAATCAGCATATGGTTGAGGTTTGGTTGATTTTCTGGAGGAAGCATGGGATTGAACTGGGGTCCAAGCTGGTGCTTGATTAGAGAAACTGTGTGTGGCACTGGGGCGAGGAGGAGGCTTAGACTTTGCTCCTGATGCTTCTATTATTTTATGGGCTTTGGCAGCTCAAATGACTTGTCCTAAAGGAGAGGAGCTTTTGGAACAATTGTCCCATTCAACTAATAAACATTCCCTATATTCCTTGGTGGAGTATCTTAGTTATTTTAGTCGCGGATGTGGGTTGCTCCTCTTTTTAGAGCTGAAGTGTTTTGGGCTCATCATGACCCACCACAATTGGTAATCTGGGTAATAAGAAATGTATCAATTTGATAAATGGACCTATAATTGGGCTGGCTTGTCAAGGGAAGTACCAGCCTGGATCACTGATTGTGTTATCTGCGTGTGGGCCAAGTCAGATTGATCAGGAATGAATGGTCTCCTTCACCCATTACAAAAGGGGGAGGGTCCATGAACGTCAGTGTCCATGGATTTTGTTGTTAAACTCCTTGTTATACCAGGTTTACTGCAGTGATGGTGGTGGTCGATTGTTTTACAATATTTAGCCGATTTATCCCATGCTCTTCCATGATTTTGTCATAAGAAATGACCTGTCTCTTCGTGCACCATGTGTTTTTTATGTTTGGTCTCCCACAGAAGTTTATCAGCAATTGTTGTCCCCAGTCTAAAGAACAGTTTTGGAATGAGCTTTTATCCATTTAAAAATTTTACCTTGTCATTCCACTTCATATCATCCCCATTTGTTGACAAACCAAGAGGGTTAATCAAATAATGGAACAGTAATTGTGCTACTATGCTGCGTCCATGCAGGATACCTGGACCAATGACCTTCCTCTTGCTCAATTTTCTTATAACAATGGAACGCATGCTTCTACGGGGTTTTCCCCTATGAAGCAACTTTGGGTAATAACCTCTCATTTTAGGTCAGTCCTTGTCTGCGTCCAGAGGTCCCAGCTGCCACAGATTATGCAGCGCACATTCAGTCTACTCAGTCCTTAATGCTGGAGAATCTTATTAAGGCTATAGTTGACTACAAGCATTTTGCAGATCAAAAGCGGCTTCCTGGCCATATTATTGTGATGGGTTCTTATGCAATGCTCAATGCACTCCATTTGAGGATGCAGGTACCCTCCCAGAAGTTTGCAAGCACGCGTTTGGGTCCCCACTTGGTGTTGGAGGATTTTTGTGATAATGCTTTCTGGTTAAAATGACCATCTCACTGGAAACAACATTAAGTCTTCTACATATCTCATCTGTCCCCAATCAAGGGATTATCCCCTCAGATCCTGAGCTGATAGTGATTGAGGATGCGGAGGAGACCAAAGTGGAGAGCATTTTAGCATCCCACAAATCTCAGATGTCAGTTTAATATCTAGTCACTTGGAAGAGTTATCCAGTTTATGAGAATAGCTGGGTCAAGGCCCATGAACGTGCAAACTGAATAGAACTTCTGAGGCGTTTCATGTGTCCCATCCCGATTCTCCCCATTCTCCCCAAGAAAAGTGAAACTTTAATGGCGATCAAGTTGCCCAAGGCTCGCAAAAAATGTAGCTCTCATGCAGTATAATGGAAGTGGCGCCCCTCCTCTGGCAAAAAGAAAGAGTAATGTAAGTCCAGGGGAACGTCCCCTCTGCATGGACAGGGCGATATTCCCATTTCCTAATAAAAAGGGTCTCAAGAGGGATATATCCCTTGTCACCCAGGGTGATCTTACCCATGTGGTAGATGAGCGCTGGGTAACAGCGCTCCCTCTGAAGTTTCCTCCCCCAGTTCCCATCTTGCCTCTGCCAAATTAGGTTGCTAAATCAAGTAAATCTGTGCAGAAATCATTGGTAACTGCCTTCCCCACAAACTGGAGGGACTTTATAAAATCAATGGCGCCAAATCCTCAGAATCAAAGCCAAAATGTCCAAAATCAATGGGAATAAAGCCCAAAGGCAAGAGACTAATAGTCAGAAGGGGCAAGTGATTAATTCTTGTCCAAAATTGCTGATGGCATTGCCATTGAGCAGTACAGTTGCTGAAGCCAAACTCCCCTTGATATTGGAGACAATCCCTGATGGGCAGGTATCACCATCAGGTACTGTTGCTGATAGTTTGAAACCCCCTTTCAAAAATCAGGATTGGTGTTCAATGGTACCCATTTGGCAAAATGAACGCTCCAGCGACTGAACACAGTCGGGTTGGCCATCTTAAACCCGTTTCTGACCAGTTGGGACAGCACCTATGTGGGATGGCCCTGGGGATACCTGTTGCCCATCAGGAAGATGCCATCGCACTAACTGACATAAATGCAGTAAAGCCTCAGGTCAGGCGTTTGCAGACAAACCAATAACGACTCAGCCTACCACTGAATCCTTTGATTTTGGTTTAGATTAGAATCATTTCCCCTCCTCCCCCAAAAACTCACCGGGGTAAGTCAAATTTGAGGGCCCCAATCCTATTGCTTTGGCAAGATGACCCAAATTGAACATTATCTATTCAGTAATGTCACACTGGAGAAATTGTTGTTCAATTTCTTATCTTTTACTTTCAATAAAATTACCTCTAGTACCCAAAGTTTTATTTCTACTTTAATTCTTCTTGCTAAAGTCCTGATGGCACTAAATTGGTGGCCCGTCAGCCTCTATACTGGATGTGCTATACCAGTTTTGATGATCACAATCGCTCCCACTATAGTCAACTGGATCCATCAAGAAAGAAACTTCTGGGAATTTAATCCCGTTGTTGAAGCTATCCGCTACCAAGATATCAGAATCCTGTGGCCTCAAATATCTCACCTTCAAGATAAAATCTGTTCACTTTTATCTGCTTTGGTGATGACCCTTACATTGGAAATTCCAAAGCAGTTGATCCAGTAGTGAAAACCCGTGCAGTAAGGCCTTCAGTATCTGGGGTTACATCGTTTTGGTTATTGCTGGTTTCCTTTTCCTGATTACTGCACATCAATGTGACATTGTTGCCCAGCTTACCGCACCATACAACGTCATTAGAGAGGAAATGCCTCTGGAATTCTGGCTTGCTTTTTGTGTGCTTTTGAATCCCAACTGGCAGGCCAGTCTAAACTTCTTATTCCGTTTTCCTGACATTAACCAAGCGCTTTAAAGTCCTTTATTAAAGTTTTAATTCTGTATGTTAGTGTTAAATACTTTATTAGGGTTTTAAGATTAAGGCGAGAATGTCAAGCAGTATCTGAATATTGTCCAATTGCCCTCTCAGCTCAGCCACTTCTCATTCCAAAGCCACAACTCTGTCCTCAATGCGTTAATGTTCAGTGGTTTACAGGCGTTCTCTTTACCCTAGTATCATCTTCTTCAATATGCTGTCTCAAATTGGCATCATATTCACTTATATTATAATTTTTTAGCCCATTAGATCTGGTGTGGTTGTGCTACTCCTCTAGCGAGCACCAGATGTGGCTTCTAGTTTTATTCGCACTAAGTTGCCAAGTTAAAGCAATCATGTGAAACTTTAAAGTAACAGTATACCCTGTTGAAAATCTTGAACTTGAGTGAATATATAGTACCAACAAATTCACACTGAACCTTGCAGAGATAGTTAAAACCTGGTATACATCCATAATCAGCTCTTCCATTTAGATAATTTTCTATATTTTTTAATAAAAAAGGTACAAACTGAAAGGTGGCGCATAAAAATCTGAATAAAAGTAATAATGTGAGGTTTTTACCTCAAAAAATATGGAAGTAATATTTAATTGGTATGAATTTTTTTTATGAGATAACTAAGTTAATTTGTTTCATG
>JAKSZP010013940.1:0-29693 GCA_022478985.1 Massospora cicadina | reverse complement strand
GGGCAAGTAAGGTAAGAGGAGCAGGTAGTAGGCCCGCGGCCTCAAACGTTCAAAAACACCCCAGAGAAACCGTCAGAATAGAAAAAAAATAAAAAACTGGTGGTCACTATTTCCCCAGAAATCCTCGCTTGGCAAGCATGATGCAACCAGTACATCAACACGCCGCACTCCCAACCACTCTTGTCAGTGGAATACGGAGTCCATGTGTTTCTGGACATCCAACAAACAGCTTTAAGGGAAAAATTTTGTGGGGATGTGCACACTTTTTTCCTGACTGCGGTGTACATCGCACCTCACTCCATGTCACATGGTTGGCTGGACCTCAGTTTCAAAAACAAGGAGGCAGCAGACAAAGCTGCTGCGGTGCACATAGTGATTTACCTCCCCAAAGGGCAACATGTCATTGAAACCAAATGCACCAGCTGGACAAAATCCAACCAAATTTTCCTCACGTTTGACTTTTTGCCTACTATAGTAAAATGTGGCATTTTGGAGCAGCACCTGAAAGACGGTCTCACCATATATGGCGAAATACAATCTTTTGAGATGCAATGCTTTATGCTGATGCCACACCTGTGCACCGGCAAAGCCATCACAGATCTGACCCCAACTGAGGAGATCGTGAAGGACCTAACCCAAATCCTGCACTCCACTTCTATTGATACCGCAGGGCATACCACCCACCCATTCTGGGTGACCGTGGACAGCGCACCCCCATTTGCACCCACTGTGACATGTTTGGCCATAAGGTGCACGCATGCCCCACCAAGGAGGGCATCACATTCCAAGAGCACCCCTCAGCAGCCATTGTCAGTGGAGAGGCGCACTACAAACCAACTGCAAGCACCAAAGAGGCTTTCCTGTGGGGAGCACAAGGCTGCTACCTACTGGTAAAGCCTATCTCCCCACAAGAGCGGAAGAAGGCCAAGCAGGCCTGCAGGGCTGTGGCCAGGAAGCGGCCAAAGTCACCACCGCTATCCCACACTCCCAATGCCAGGAGGACATCGAAACCTTTGCAGCAGAAGCAACTTGGGAATCCCTCAACCAATCAGATTGGGAAGCCCATGCTGGTTGGGCCACCCAATCTGAGGATCCGATGGGTGACTCAATCTCACCTGATCTTTGCAACCAAGCTCCAGTTGAAACCAACTTGGGGTCCAACCTGCCTGAAAATTTTTTTGACCCAATCATTGGTGCACTGAACTCATCTGCACCGCAAAAAATTTGTTCAATGTCAGGGAAACAAAAAGCAAAGGCAAAAGCCAACATAAACTTTTCTGCTAAAATTAACAAAACTGCCAATAGTGTTGCTGCAAACACCCGCGCTGCCATGAAGGCCCATGGGGATCTAGAGGAGGCTGGTGGGCCTGGATGCCCACCCCCTCGCACCTAAGGTGCGAATGGGGAAACCTTCACTTTAGGGATGTTGAATATCGCCAGACTCAAGGCCTCGCTGTCCCGGGCTAGGAAACTGAGTTTTTTACAAAAAAATTTACCCATGGATATCCTGGCCATCTAGGAGTCCCACTGTCTGCGAGGTTCCAAGGATGCTTAGAAAACCATGCTCCTCCCATCCCTATCCTTTTGGTCAGAGCACTGTGGGGTGCTAGTTTGGAAAAACAATTTTTTTAAATTTTTATTGTTGGAGTCCTTCCTCAATGGCCAAGTCCTTGTTGTCACTTTATCGTGGGCTGACGTGGCGCATGCTATCATCAACATCTGTGCCCCAATTTGTGCATGAGAGCGTCAGAAATTTTTCTCATCAGTCAAATCACTCCTGTTACCCCCAGACCCTTTTGTAGTCAGCGACATGAACTGTTGGCTAAACAAACCCACAGACCGTTGGCCTTCCTCCTCCCACACCCCCCAGGGTCACATAGAGCTTCTTGTTATAAAGGCCACCCTTGGGTTAATGGATGCGCTGCCACGGCAAGCCCCGCTGCTCAAAAACATGATGCGCCCCCACATCCACAACAGCCAATTAAGGTCCATGACCCGCATCAACCTTATCCTTATGCCAGCAAAATTCCAACCTCACATTTCCCACTTCCAAACAACAAAAATTCTTTCTCCAACCACCAGCTGGTTTTGATAACCTACCACCTACCTGTCACAGTGGCTAAGGCCCCACATTGGTGCAAACTTCGCCCTCCTGAACTTGCGCTGCCAGGATTTTCCACTTAGGTGGAATTGGCAACTTTGGCAAAAGAGTTTGTTCCACCGTTTTGCGCGGACCCCATCTCCACATGGTCAGCCTTCAAAGAGGATACCATCCGCCACTCTCGCCACCTCTCCTCCTGACACTCACAAGCCAAATTGGCCGTCATTTCGCGCGCTCTGGCAGAGTTGGCACATATGGAGTCCAACATCCCAGCTAAAGGCTACAGCCCTGCATGGGGCCAGAAGTGGGCAGAAGCAGCCGCCCACCTCAACGCTCTTGCAAGGTAACACAAACATCAGGTTTATGTTCAGTACAGGGCCAAACGCATTACAGAAGGTGACAAGTGCACCGCATATTTTTTTAAAAAAAGTTTGCAACATGCCAGGGTGTGGCCTGCACACAGGTACAAAGATCGGATGATTCCATCATGGATACGCCAGCTGAAGTGGAAATTTAAATATAAAAGTATTACTATTAGCTATACCGATCTGATCTAATTCATCTGGCTGAAGTGGCAGAATTTTTTGACCAAACCCACATCTGCACCATTTCCCAATACCCAGAAATAATGAGTTTGATTACTCTGAATGAATTATGGACAGCCATTTGCGGTGCACCAAACTGAAAATGCCCAGGCCTAGATGGCATTCCATATGAATTCTACAAAAAGTATTTCAAATATACATCCCCTCTACTGCTTGCCTCACTTAACCAGAGCCTTCTGGAAACGCGCCTCCTACCAGGAGGACAAGAGGCCTTCACCATCACACTCTTCAAGAAAGGGGACAAGCTAGACTTAGCCAACTGGCGCCCCAATTCTTTAACTAACATGGATACAAAGATTTTAACTAAAATCATGGCTAACTGTTTAGGGATTGTAGAATCTGCCACCATCTCCCCAGAACAATTTGGTTTCATACCCAGAAGGTCAATTTTGGACAACGTACTCTCTGTGGCTAATGCATGCCAGTCCACAGCCTCTGGGGCACTTGTATTCTTGGACCAACAGAAGGCCTATGATAGAGTAAACTGGGAATACCTCAGGGCCTGCCTCCATCAATTCCGCCTACCCCCTCGCTTCATCAACTGGGTAGTGCTGCTCACGGAATCTACAACAATGGCAGTGCGTGGCCCTGGCTTCCTAACGGAAGTAGTCCGCCCTCAAAGTAGATTACAACAAGGGGACCCCCTTAGCCCACTCTTATACAACTTCAGCCTTGACCCACTTCTTCAAAACATGAATTCCCAACTCACTGGGGTCCATGTACCAGGCAAGCCCCAGTCAAGATGATGGCGTTTGCAGACGACTGTGTGGTTGGGGTGTCTAATAATAAAGATGCACGCGCACTTGAAGCTCTCATCCAGGAGTATTCCCAGGTAAGTAACGCTGCACTGAACGATTCCAAAACTGAAATCATCCTCCTTGGTTGGTATCAAACCTGCTGGGCCCCAGTGACCAGTGCCCAGCCTGGCCCATCTGCTCGCACACGTGCTCGCCCTCCCAGCTCACCCCACACCGCCCCACTAGTGCTCCCCTTTGTGCCACGCCCTACCATAGGGCTGGTCCGCCATCTGGGCATGTGGGTGGAGGCAGGCGGGTACGCATCAGCAGTAATGGAAAGTTGTATTATAGACAAGGGGATGAAGCGCATCGCCTCCCTCAGAGCCCACCCTACTTCCCTTACTGGCAGGGTTGTTTTAGCCAACTCTATGCTCCTCTCCAAAGTCTGGTTTGGAGCCCACGCCATCCCCTTCTCCCCAAGCTTCTTCAAATTCTTGTATGCCCTGCTGCAAGGATGGCTTTGGTCAGGCCGCCCACCACCAGTATGGCTAGAGATCATGTTTGGCCCTCATCATCATGGTGGCATAGGTCTGCTTGACTTCAAAGCCCACGCTGCCAAGATCCTGGGCACCTGGATTGCGGCCGTCACCACCCCTACGCTCCCCTCCCAACACTGGTCCCACGCGGCCCACTCCAACTTCTCCCGCGCCTTAGCCTTAACAATTCATCAAACCCTCACTCCTTGATGATATACCTGGCTTCACACCTATTGGCCACAGGTTCTCACGGGACTAAAACCCACTACAAACGAATCCTCCTCTCCATGCGGAGCACTGAGTGGAGAATTTATATTAGCGGACACACAGCCCAGAGAGGCCGCTCCTCTCCTCAGTTCACACAAGAGGTACAGGGGCTACCCATCCAAGATGGCGTGATCCCCACATGACCCCATGTCCTATCCAGGGTGGGCTACCTGGACATGATGGACATCCCTTACTCCATTGAGACTCAGAAGACTATTTGGAAATATGCACACCATCCTCTGTTGCAGCCTCAAATCCGTTCCCATGTGTGGCGCTGCCTGAGGCGGGTGTACCATATGGCTGAGCACTCTAACGCTTTACACTCATCCTGCGTCGTGTGTGGCCAGTATGCAATGCTGTTCCACCAAATGGAGAAGTGTCCTACCTCTAGAGTGATATGGCGCGAAGTTCAATGTCTGCTAGGCCAGGATCAAACACATCCCTTCAGTCTGTCAAGAGATATGTTTGCTTCATCAATGGCCTCCCCCTCCCACCCTCCCTCAGTGCTCTGGTGGTTGCAATCGCCATGTGGACTATCCACATGATTGTCTTAGATGCCATCGCAGGCTCCACCCCCACCCTCCCAGAAGCTCTCCACAGATTCCAGTCTCATTTGGTGGACCACTTTCAGGCGTAGATGTTTGGATACCTCCCACCACGTTGCTGACAACTGGTCTCCTCCTGGTTCCCAGTTTGGTTCATCAAATCAGACCCTTTCCTCCACACGTGTTCAATTGTGGTTATGGCCCCTTTACACGTTCCCTCCCCCTCCCCATAGTGGCGTTCCTGCTAACAATAGATAGCATCGCTTCTCTGGGGTGCCTTCCCTGTTACTAAGTTTTGTTTCTTTCAGTCAAATTCGGAATTGTCCATCCCATGGTCAGCCTTCCTCGCAATAAATTTAAGATTAGAAGCTATTTTTAGATAATTTTCATTTGACCAGGCACTGGTAATTATACCTCTAGGGCATCTCCTGACCACATTCCAGCACAAAATTTCAACAGCTATTTTACCACCTCAGTTCAGCCTTCTCTCTGAAATATTTTCTTATGTTCATTGGTAACAAGATACTCTCAAAATTGGGAGGATTTAAGGTACAAAAATTGTAATAAAAGCATGCAAAATTGTCCTAAGATCTACTGGATTTTAGTTTCATCGTGCTGCTGATGAAATACACCTTCTGTGAAATTTTGGCATCAATTAAAGTAAATGATGCACCCCTAATTTGGGCATCAGCAGGCCTCTTCCTCTATAGCACTAGTAACCCCTTTTGGGCAGTCCATGCAAGTGCTATTTTTCCAAGTACACAGATTGACATATTATTTTCGCCCTAAGGTGAGAAATTGATTACGTTTTTCCTTTCTAAAGTCCATGGGATTTTCAGACGTTATCTTTGGGTCATCCCCAAATAAATTTTGTTTACAATTAAGTTAAATGTATTCCCAATAAATTGGGACTAATTTCTAAGATTTGATGCATAGGAAATTGACTATAATATGTGAGCGTATTTGGCCAGAGTGCTCTGCTAAAATACTTGATCAAATTATCATTGAGATATTCAGCCCAAATTGTATGATTGCATTAGTCTTTGAGGTGAGAATATAGGTGTTAGCTTAAGCGTTGAAAGGGTAATTGGCTTGATCTTATGGTTGTCAAAGATTTATTTTCAAGTCAACCACCAAAATCTGACATTTCTTCCCTCTTGACTCGAACATAAGCCCTAAGATTCCTGATTATCCTATGTTGGTCTTTTTTCATCAGCCTGAAGCCCAATGAGAATGGAGTTGGTTTTTCTATTTGGTAACTTTGGCCAGAACGCACAATGAGTCTGAAGTTGGATCCTATCCCCAACCTCAAGTGTGAACTAAAATATTAATTAGAATAAAACTATTATATAAGCATTTTTTGTTTTTGTTTTTTGGTTTTGTTTTTTGTGTTTGTATGTCTTTTTTTTACTTTTTCTTTTCTCAATCAGCCCACTTATTAAACCTTCTTAGGAATTTTGCATGGACTCAGTTGTATATATGGCCAGTCCTAGTATCCTTGATTGTGTATATGAACTTAGACATTTTATCAATCACTTTGAATGGCCCAACTTAGATGCAATCTAACTTTTGCATTTGTCCCAATCCCTTGGTGTTGCAAAATAGAACTTTGTCTTTAACTTCAAATTTGTCTAGTGTATAGCGATTCTCTAAGTCCTTTTGATGTTGGGCCTTTTTCTTGGCAAAACTGTTGTCAAAGGCTTGAGCTTGTAGTTTGATTAAGGCATCCACAAGCTTCTCAACATACTAAGGGTAAGTGTTTTTGCTGGGATCCTCTAGGGCTGAATATAGCAGTGTTGGTAGGGCCAGGTGTCTACCATATAATACTTGAAATGGAGACATCCTGGTTGATAATGGTAGGAGATATTGTAGGCAAAGACTGCTGAACTTAGATATGTACTCCATTTGGATGGTTTGGCCGAGGTTAATTTCTGGATAATGTTCACCAACATCCCATTTGAACTTTCAACAGTCCCATTAGTTTCAGGGTGATAGGGGGCAGAAAGCACACCTCATACTCCCATTAGTTGGTTGAGCTTGACAAGGACATTGGCGGTAAAGTTGGTTCCATTATTGGTCAGAATAACCTGGGGGCATCCATGTTTGTGGATGATGTTTTCAAGTACGAACTTGGCGGTGGTTGCTGCTCCAGATTCCCAAATGGCCTTGTACTCAACCCATTTGGTCAAGTGGTCGATGACTATGATTATTTACTTCGCCTTCATATTGCTTGTTGGAAGTGGGCCTACAACGTCAATAGATACAGTGTGCCAGGCAAAGTTGGGCTGAACAAGCTGGTAAGATGTGCTTTTTCAGAACAATTTTTAACCTTGGCACTCTGCACAGTTCTAGCATTTCTTGGATGTCAAAATGCATTGACTCCCATTAGTAGAATTGCTTCAGATGCTCTTTTATTTTCTTGAATCTTCCATGCCCTATGGCCTTATGTGCTGCCATTAATAGGCCTGTTTTGGCCAATGGTCTTAGGAAATAAGCTTTTTGTCCTCAAAGATCTTGTAAAGCATACCTTTTTTAGATGGTTGTATTTTTTGTAGATCTGATATTACTTCTTGGACGGATTAGGGCTCATCCTGATACTCTCCACTGATCATTTTCATAAAAAACTCATTGGCGGCCTGACTAAGTGTTGTGATGGTGGGTAGTTGAAATAGATAGTCAGCGTTTTAGTGTTTTGTGCCAGCTCAATGCTCGATGGTATAGTCATAGTCTTGAAGCTTTAATGCCCAGCGGGATAATCAGCCCTCAGGTTCTCTTTGTTATTCAACTATCTTAGGGAAGCATGATTGGTAACAGCTTTTAAATGAGTACCATGAAGGTAGACCCAGAATTGCTTGCAAGCATATATGACAGCTAAGTATTCTCAATCCATCACCGTGTAGTTCCTTTTGTGAACATTTAAGGTCCAACTAGCAAAGGAAACTGGATGTTCTTCACCGTCTTCTCCAAATTGGGATAACACAGCCCCAACTGCTGTTCAGGATGCATCAGTTTGGATGATATATTCACAATCAAAGTCAGGGTATCAAAGAACAGGTGCACTTAATAGGGCCGATCAGAGTTGGTCAAACGCATCCTGGCAAGCTGGAGTCCAGTCAAATGCGAACTTATATTTGAGAAGATAAAAAAAGCTCTCCAAGTTGTGCAAAGTCGGTGATAAATTGGTGATAGTACTAAATCATGCCTAGGAATACTTGAATATCGTGCTTGGATTTGGGCCATTTCATTTTGGAGATGGCATCCAACTTAGAGGGTTGGGGCTGAAGACCCACTTTATCAATCACAAATCTGAGGTATTCCAGTTGGTCTTTGAAAAACTGACATTTTCTGGGCTTGATTTTTAAGTTTGCAGCAGCTAGCCTTTTGAAAACCTCCTCTAAGTGTTCCAGGTGGTAATCAAAAGTGCGGCTGAAAACATTGATATTGTCAAGGTACACTAGTACACATGACAATTTTAAATCTCCCAGGATTATGTCCATTGCCCGTTGGAATGTGGCTGGGGCGTTGCAGAGCCCTTGAGGCATTCTCGTCAGCTGGAATAGGCCCTCTTGGGTTATGATTGCACATTTCTCGCGCTCCTCTTTGGGAAGATCTATTTGCCAATATCCGCTGATAAGATCCATTACTGAGAAGAACTTCGCGCCCCCTAGCCTATCCAAGGCATCATCAATTCGTGGCAGTGGGTACAAGTCCTTCTTTGTGATGTTGTTTAACTTCCAATAGTCAATGACTACTCAGTTGTTTCCATCCTTCTTCTTCACTATTAAAATTGGTGCTGCCCATGGACTTTTTAAGTACTAACATGCCACGATTGAGGAGTTTCTTGATCTCCTTGGATACTCCCTCTTCTGATAATTTCAAGCGTTTAATTGGGCATAATCAAATAGTTTTATTATCTCCAGTTACAATTTTTTGGGTGTCACCATTAGCACAACCCAAGTCATATCGTCTTGTGCAAATATTTCCTAATATTTAGAGAATAACTCCTGAGCTTGGCCTTTCTTGGAGTTGGTCAGGTTGCTTAAATCGGCCATAGGGACAACATTATTTATGCTGAGTTGGTCCTTGTTGGGGAGCCCTAATTTGACAAAAGTTCTGAACTCATGGAATGAGTGAATTTCTGTGGTAGGGAACAGATGCAGAAAAGATTGTTTGATGTCACCTGATGGAGATGGGCCAATTTTTCAGGTTTGCACATAAGATATGTATTTCTCCATGGCCCAGAATGATAATACCAAGGGGCAATGTTTGGTTTGAAGCGAGATTTAGACCATGGTTGATATACTTCACTGTAAAGTCCTTCCAGAATATCAATTGTTAGTCCCATTGGGATGATTACTTGTTCTCCAGATGGTATAGTGATGGTCTGATTTGATCAAAGTGGAATGCCATTTGGCTCATCAATCTGAGTGGGAAGTGGTTTTATCTTTGACCAAGCTTTATAATAATCAATTGGAATGACCCCATCTTTGTAGGCCAGATTTATGAATAGGCTGGGTTTCTTTTTCTCCACTGCCTTATCACAGTTATAGTAAAGTGGAATAGTTGGCCCAGAATGGTGAGTTTATCGTCCTTATGATTGGTAACAACTCCATATCTTCTTAGAAAATCAGTCCCAATTAGGATATAATAGTTTGTATTTGGCAACATTATGGCAGGTGCTGTTACTACAATGGATCCAAATCTGAGTGGTAGGGTACTGTAGGCGCCCAGCGATTTGGTTGTATGCACTCCAGCAGTTCCATATTCCTGACTGTGGGCAACATCAGGTGCAATTTTCAGTTTTTAACCAACTTTGTGCTGACTATATTGATAGGAGCACCACTATCAACAATGGCCCAAACTTGCACCTTGTTTACCGCTATGTCCAAATAAGTATATTCAGAGTAGTTTTCATAGGTATTTATTGTGTGAATGCTGTGATTGCTGCCTGATTCCAGATGTGATTTCAGGCTTGAGCAAATATCTGGGAAGTTATCTGCTAAAGTCTTCATGGGAATGGCTACTTGAATGTTGTTAAGTTTAGGTAGGTCAGTCAAACATCTGGGTTGGAGGTCTAAACCCTGGTCAATAATCTGCTTTGCATAGGGTTTTGATACTTCAGTACAGGCTTCCTTGGTAATTTTCAAGGGTTTAGTTGCTTTTTCTGTGGCCCAAGTAGTGACCATCATGACATCATTAGCCACAATATGGTGAATATTATCTTTAGCAACATCTTCGGCCCTAAAGAGCTCATCAGGGTCAGGTAAGACAGTTTGAAAATTGGTGGTGTTAGAGCATTCTGACTCTACTACACCTGCTCTTTTCCCGTCTCATTGTCATTGTTGATTTCTAAAGCAAAGTTGACCCCATGCTTTTTGTTGGTTCGTCTAAAGCATTGTCTAGCAAAATGCCCTTGTTGACCGCAAACGTGGCAAGTATTTGGCCCTGTTTGAAGTTTTTGCTCAAATTTTTGGTTTGTATTTTGGAAATTTTTCCCCTGGTCAGACATCATGTTGCTTTTTGGGCCCAAAACTGAGATTTTTGCTGATCTTTGGCCCGATTAGGAGTATTGAAATTACAAGAACAGCTTCTCAAATAATTGGTAAGCTCTTGGATTTCTAAGCTTCCATTGAATGCAGGCATCATAACATTGTGCAGTTCATGGAAGGGCATAATCACGTGCTCCATTGCAATCTTGGCGTTAAACTTATCTATTGCATTGCACCCATGCAGAACTTGTGCCTCATGGAAGAATCTATCCACAAAGTCCTTAATAGTCTCATTCTGTTTGAATTAGATATTAAGAAGCTCTCTTTTTCAGGTTTCTAATTTCTCAGGCCCTCCAAACTGTTTTGTTATTGCAATTTTGGCATCCATATAGGACCAATCGTCACCCAAATAGGGCATAACGAGGTCACAGCTATGGGCATCAAGTGAGTTAATCAGTGCTGATCCTTTCACATGGTCTGATGCTCCTCTCATTGCTTTTTCAAATAATTTGAGGAAAGAGTGAACGTTTCCATTCTTATTGAACTATGGTAAATTCAGTGGTTTGAAGTCATCTCGCCCTATTTTGGGCATAGGGGTTGTATTTCTTCTTGAGCATCTTGGTGTATCATCACCCATAATTGGCCCTCTTTCCTATTGGGAAGTATCTGGAGTTGGGATTGATGCTAGGACTCTAGGCATAGAACGGATGTTCAAAATATTAGTTTCTGCATCGGTGTCAACTTCCAATGATTTGATTTCATGATATTGCTCTGAACTACTGGATTCTGACGCCTGGATTTGGCCCTTAGTTACTTTTCCAGGATGTTTTTTGGTTGAATAAGCGGAGCTTTTTTCCTATATCTTTTTTGTCAAAGTTGGGCGAGCATTAGCAGCCTTGCTTTTTGAGGGATTCAAATTCTTTTTAAGGTTGTCATAAGCCTCTTTGAATAAAGCTGGATTGGTTGTTAAGCTTTTTATATCTTTGTCCATATGTCTCTTCAGGAATTTGCAGTTGATAGCTGCATTCTGAGTTCATAATTTTCCTGAGTAATTTCAGTATTTCTGGCCTACAATCTTGACACCACAGTCCAAAGTTTAGAAAATTCCTCTTTGATCTGGGCATCTTCTTTATCCCTATTTGGGACAGCTGGCTTTGCTGTAAGGTCCTTGAAGTTTTTGTTGATAGTATTTAGCTCAGCCCAAACATACTCTTCAAAGTCATCAACTTTTACATTTAACTCCAGGTGATTTCTTTGGCCTGAAGTGGCATGTATGGTAAGTCATTCTGATTGAGACAATAGGTAATCTGAATGGCTTTCCAGTTTTTGACAGCAGTTATTCATAGTTTGTACCCATTCTTGTGATAACCCATGGTGGGCCAGAACTTCTGCGGCTATTTTTGGGACTCCTTCGTTCAGAAGCTCCTCGAGGGTGTTTAATCTCCCATGAGCTTAATTGGCAAGTCCCATATTATCAACAATTGCCTTTCAGACTTCAGCAAAACTGGAATTTAGCTTGTCCAGTAGGGCATTTTGGGAAGATTGTTCCTCTCCTTGCACACAGTAGATTTCCATGATTTCCAGATTTTTGTCTAGCAATTATTTGCTGGGTATGCTTAATTGAGGGTTGAACAAAGTTAACCAGGAATTTGTTAGTTGCTTGACTGTCTGTGAGACGTCTGGCAAGAGATGCCATGGTAGCGTCATGGTACTTCATATATATCTCCATCTTGAGTGCCTGATCCTTGAGGTAGTAGAACAGGCCAAAGGAGGGATCGATTTGTGAAGTACCAATCCTAATACCCTGATATATGGTTTCCAGCATAGCTTTTACGCTTGAAGGATGTAAGATCAATCGGGCTGGTTGTATCTGCATGAGCTCCCCCACTGTGATAAGATCCAGGGAGTAGGAGGTACCCGCTTCAGAGCCATGGCGGCTGGTATTAAAATAATCCAAGATTTCTTTGTCGCTGGTTTCCATCTCATTGTTGCTTTCTCATCTGGCTGATTATCCAGGAATTTGTCATTGGAATCCATTTTGGAGAATGTAACTGGTTTTGAGTGAGCATTAGTTGTCAAAATCTGAGGATCGCTCACTTGGGAATTGTTATCCTGCACATCTATTCAGGCTGAAGTTCCGATGGTTGATCCTCAATAGTGCCTGTAGTTTATGGTGTTTGGACCATTCAAAAACTCACTAGGCCTATTAAATTCGCCTCAACTCTTCTAGCCAATTTTGGGCGTAATTTTCCTTCATACTCAGAAACTTTTTCCAATGCAGGATTTAGTACAAACCTAGAGTTTTGTCCTTCAAGTTTGCTGACACTTCTCCAAGGTTAGGATTCAGATAAAAACCAGGAACGGGATGAATAAATATAACTTGTATTATAACTTTCTTTTACCGCTTGAAGTCACTTTTAAGCGATTTTAAATTTAAGTTTTATTTATCCACAGCCGTCTGCCCAAACCTATTCTTTGATGTCCTTGGCTCCGCCGCTTGCCACCCCAGTGTGGGGCAGCGGTGCACCCCTGCCTAGCGTTTTCCACCCCGCGGGCAAGCGCGTTTGGATGGGCTCAAACAGCCCGCCCACTGCTTCCAGCCGTTTTGTCCCCCCACGGGACTTAACGCGCTCCACCTGGCGCGCGTCCACCCTTCTCACCCCCATCCTCTCACCCTCCCTTGCTCTGCCATTCGCTATTGCCTCAGAGTGGACTATGAGCGTTTGTTCCCATATGCTGATAAGGCAATTATTGACCTAGCCACTACAGCCTTTGCACCAGCTGGCTTTATAGACTTCCGCCCTTTTAAGGGCTACTTTGACGTTGGGTTCCAATCTGAGGAGGATGCTGAAGCGGCAGCACAAACTCCTCTAATTTATAAAAAAACCCCCATTCCCACAACCCATACTCGCCTCCCTTCAGACACCACGCTAGTGGTATCATTTGCAAATCTCCCATCCCACCTTCCACCCCAGGTTTTGTATGACCAGTTGGTTGCGGGGCTCATGGCTTATGGCATTCAGCCCAACCTCATCTTTGCCATTCCATCTGGTGAGGAGCGCCTTGCTGCTCCTTGTGCAACAGCCACCATCATACCACACCACCCTACCATAGCCCAACAAATCCCATCCCGCGCTAGTGTGGCTGCAGCGCCTGATTATTTCTTTTGGGCTCGGGTCAATAATGGTAGGCAGATTTGTTCCCTCTGCTTTGGCCTCAACCATGCAAAAAGAGCATGCCCTCAGGCCAAATCCGCTGCCGCAGCTTCTGAGCCCCCCTCTGGAGGTTCAGTATGGGGTGCTTTGCTGCCTCCTCCCACCCTCCAATCTCGTTCAGTGGGCCCACATGGAAAATCAGCCCCCCCAAAACCTCCATCCTCACTCTCCCACCTAAATCTACGCCAGCCAATCAGAGCAATGATTGGACCACCATTGGCACCCAAGCAGCCGCCCATTCGCCCAATCCCACCCACCCAAATTTGAACGCCACTATTCCAGTTCTCATAATCCATGGGATCTATTGGCTGAGACTGACAAATCAGGTAATGTCCTCATTAATAAGCATACAGGTCAACCTCTCTGCCAATTCAATTATGGTCAGGCAGAATTTTTCCTTCCTGACTTCAATGAAATCCCTACCCCTCACCATTTCGCTCCTCTGCCCAATACAGCCCCCTTCCAAAGTGACCACCAGCTCGCCTTAGCTGCGGTGGCCTCTCCTCAGTGCCCAAAACTATGCACCGCGGTGGCCCAGTCAGTGGCTCAGCTCCAGCATGGCCTGCCCACCATCTTCTTCCCCCCAACTTCCCTGAATCTCCCTGCAGTGACATCTCAAAATTATTTATGATGCTGAAGTTGCTGTTATGAATGTCACCACGCTTACTTCATTCAACCCCTCAGCCAAAATCACCCGCCACAGTATCTCCCTTTTCACCCAACTTCCTGAAGCCTGCAAAGAAGCTGAAATTCTCTTCGCAGCTTTTGTTGAATCACTTTCCCATCATTATCTTGATGAGGAAGTGGAAAACTCTTCCTACGCTGACCTCCACCCCAACTATGAGGATGCCCCAATGCCCTGGCTCTCTGCTCTGGTCTGGTACTGTAACCAACATCCCATGATCGAGGCGGGTCTTTCTGAAAACCAACTCCATGACCCCTCCTCACCCTCTGCCATGGTGGGGTAGTGGTTTCCGCTTCCCACTTGGTTAGTAGTTTTATTTTATTGTTTTGGGTGTTGTGATTCAGTACAGTCCATCCCCTGGTTGGCGTACCTTGAATAAATTGAGAATAAATATGACTTGTATTAGAAGCTATTTATTAGATAATGTTCATTAGGCCAGGTGCTGGTATTTATACCTCTAGGGCATCTCCTGGCCACATTCCAGCACAAAAATTCAACAGCTATTTTACCACCTCAGTTCAGCCTACAACTGAAACCTTTTCTTAGGTTCATTGAAGGCAAATTACTCTTAAAATTGGGAGGATTTCAGGTACAAAAATTGCAATAAAAGTATGCAAAATTGTCCTAAGATCTTCTGGATTTTAGTTTTGTCATACTGCTGACGAAATACATCTTTTGTGAAATTTTGATATCAATTGAAGTAAATGATGCACCCCTAATCGGGGCGTCAGCAGGCCTCTTCCTTGATAGCACTAGGCAACCCCTTTCAGGTGGTCCATGCAAGTGCTATTGTACCAATTACACATATTGACATATGAATTTCGCCCTGAGGTGAAAAATTGATTACGTTTTTCATTTCTAAAGTCCATGGGATTTTCAGACGTTAACTTTGGGTCATCCCCGAATAATTTTGTATACAATTAAGTTGATTGTGTTCCCAATAATTGGGACCAATTGCTGAGATTTGATGCATAGGAAATTGACCATAATATGTGAGCGTATTTGGCCCAAGTGCTCTGCTAAAATACTTGATCAAATTATTACTGAGATATCCAGCCCAAATTGTATGATTGCAATAGGCTTTGAGGTGAGAATATAGGTGTTAGCTCAAGCGTTGAAAGGATAATTGGCCTAATATGATGGTTGTCAAAGGTTTATTTTAAGTCAACCACTAAAATCTGACACTATGTCTCTGCTGGGTTTCCAACTTGACTGTATCCAGCTTCACTAGTACATGGCCTTCAAGTTTCCTAAGCTTAGATACATGTAGAATTGGATGTATGCGTGATCCTTCTGGATATTATAGTTCATATGCCACTTCATTCAACTGGTTGATGATCTTATATAGCTCTGGGTTGAAGGGCCTGAACTCCTGACACTTCCCAGGGAATAAGTAGCATTTAGCATTGATCATCACATAATCCCCTTCTTTGAAGGGCAGAGTTTCAGAGCAATACGCATTTTCCTTCCTCTTCTGGTCCTTCACAGTCTTCTCTAGGTCAGACTTCAGCATCTACAAATTTTCCTTCATTCCATTCACTAAGTCATCCACTGCAGGGTTGTTCCCCCAGTGTGGCCTCCATCATCTGTGCATGGTACCCATTGTTTGCATAAAAGAGATTATACTTGTCAAAAAGTGTGGCAGGTTGTTGTACATAAATGAGAAACCCTCAGTCAAATAATCCATCAATCTTGTCATTTGGTGAGATAAAACAATAGATACTGTTTGAGGGTCTGATTGACCCTTTACACTTAGCCATAAGATTGGGGATGATATGCAAAAGAGCGGCACAATATAATTTTAAATTTTCTAGGTGGTGAACTCAGAACCTAGAGATAAATTGTGGACCCCATTCCAAGGTAATCTCATCTAAAAGTCCCTGTTGGGTGATGACTACTGTCAGATAATCGCTTTTCTGGCAACAGTGGGCTCTGCTGATGTAAAAATTTACTCTAGTGGTTGATTATCAACTGTCAACCCAGTAAATTTTACTGCACAGGTTCAATATCCTCATGCAATTAGTTGCATTGTTTTAATGTATTAACCAATATTATTATGAAGACTATTATCCGTAGTTAAGATTGAACTATTATTAGGCCCAATGCTTCATCCAGTACTTCTGATTTTATAATCTGTAAGTCGTACTCAAAAGGATTTGTTCCCTATACTCTTGTCCACCTGATCTTTGTTAAGATACCCCAGTGACAGTCTCTCTCAGCCCAACACACAGTTGACAGCTATCCCTGATTTTGGTTCCTTCATCTCTAGATCCCCGCTTAGATCTTTCTCTTCTCTCTGAGAGTCTTCCAATTATTGCCTTCTGCAATAGTATCCTTGAGATAGAACGACACAATAGAAGCTGATAGTCTAAATATACACCAAATTGACAATATTACTGCAGATAATGATTTTGATAATAAGAACGTCAGTAATAATAATTTTAAATTTTATTTGAGGTGGGCTGACCTGAGGATAATACCGCACTGATGAGGGGAAGTGAAGAAAATGGGAAAGGAGGATAAAACCTGGAAAACCTCCATGCGCGGCGTATGATAGGCCAGGAACTCCATGGACCGCCTTTGCTATTTGCTATCTCAGTTTGGGGCATTGGTGCGCAATGCCAACACAGTCATAATCATCCCCTACCCAAAAATCACTATCGGGATCAAATTTGGGGAGGCAGTGGTAGAGGTCCCTATTCTACTACTGGGGTATCCTCCCCATCAGTTATAATAATGTTTTATTATAATAAATCCTAGGAAATTATATAGTAGGAGATTCAGCTGTCTAACCCTTGGTTGACAATTCTTTGATGAAATGGCAGCCGTTGCCATTTAATCACCCTTCCTCATCTCAGCAACAATGGTCTTCCCCATCCTGGCTAGGATTCTGTTGTTGGACATCCTTGAGACCTCAAACAGATAGAGTTAGAAAATGTGTCCCTAACGTTTTCCTCTCGATCCAAGCAAACCAACCATAATTGGCTAGTGACCTGCTTAGGTAATGGGAATTATTACCCATTATGGCAGGTCACTTCACCAACCAATCGATTTGCTAGTTGCAGGAGGCATCACTTGCCTTGCAACTCACTATTCATTACCAATCAGTCGGTTATGAAACCCAACTGATCCCAATTGGTAACCTGATAGTTAATCACTATCAGATGCCTCTATTTCGTTGGCCACTCCACCCATTGAGATCTTAGGTATTCATCCAGATCGATCCCTGATAGATATGACCAGGTGAATGTCCCAAAATCCCCTGAACATAGTTCCTCTAAAACTTGGGCCAGCCAATTTCTGATTTACTTCGCCTTAGGGAATTTTCCCCTAGCAATACCAGGTAATCTAGCAGGCTGAGAATATGGGCAAAAATCACAACACATCCCCCCTCTTGCCTAGATTTTCAGCGAGAAAAGGACTGGGGCATGAGAACACCACTTCAGACACCTGGTCAAATACTTCATTGGTTCAAGTGGAGTACACTCGTCAATACTCAACGCTGCTTAGGATGACCTTCGTCATATGGCGTTCTTCCTCTTCCTCCTCGCTACTGCCTTCTCAGAGCGCAGTCCCCATGACCTTCTGTCATTCTAGGCTGATCAATTTACTCATGACGATATTAGTCCTGGGATTCAGTTCCCCCCGTCAGGATATATGACCCACTGTCAAATTCAGGATTCTTATCTCTGGCATCCTTGATTTCCTGATTTTCTCCTCATCCTAGACAGGAGACTCTTGCTGTTAATTTTTGTTTCACAGCTTGATTAAGAATACTTATTTTTATTCACCCTCATTATTTCGCTCATAACCTCTTGGCTGTAAGTCATTCCTAATTCTTCCTTTGGAGAGCTTATCTCATTAATTTTGAGATTAATTTCCACAAAATTGGAGCTTAATGGATATAGAGTGCATAATGTCAACTTCTATATAAGCCTGACATCCCCCTCTCATCCAGCTCATATGTCAAATTCTGAATCTCGCTACCAGCAGCTCCACAATAGTCTTTCTGATCCAGACCTCTGTCTCTTCCAGCAGATGAGTCAGGATGCTCAACGGAACCTCTTTAGGGTCCTTCCAGGAATCATACGCCTAGTCTGGTGCAAGTGGCTAGTCCTTCCATTGAATTACCGGAAAATGGTAACTAATTCCTCTGAAATCAGGCTGGCCATCATTTCAAACAACTATCAGCTGACTCTTCCCTTACAGTTGATTCCAGAGTTGGACTTTGAAACCCTCCTGGATTCAGCTCCTTTTGCTGATGCTCCAAACATCATCATAGATGCTCTGGAGATTATACCAGTTGCTCTGGATCATTGTTTCCTGGCTGGGTCAGACCTGCTCCCTGAGTTCCTCTTCCAACTTAGTCAATTTTACAACCCCGCTGTACTGGTTTCTGAGCTCTCAATTAGTAACAGCATACACTTCAAGCTCCCCTATGCTGAACTCTGGGCCCAAGTCACTGAGGCTTTGACATTAGCAACGGATCCCTCTGATATGGATAACCTTCTGGATTAGGATACTGCCACTTATGCTCTTTGCTTTGCTGGCCAAGTTCTTCGAAGTTGGTCTACTAAGCTTCCAGCATCACCTGGTTTCCACCAGTCATTCAGATTTAGCTTCCACAAAGCCTGTAGTTGCCACTTGCAGGATGCAATCCACTCTCTGCACAACTACCTCTTCTCTGGAGCTTCCCATCGCTATCTTCTGCTGATGGCATTGATAGGGGGCATGATTTGGCAACCCCCCATCAAGTATTCCTTCTTCGTTGCTGGCTCACATGTCTGGTGTCCTTGATGAAGCCCGTTGGCAGGCGCTCAAGATAAACCTTCTGGCTCCAGTGCCATATTGGGATTACTCAGGGTTATTCACTGATTGCCAATTTCTTTATTGCTGCTTTCCTCCCTGCTCTGGGGTTTCATGATTGGCATTTCTGACATTTCAATTTTCCTTACCCTAGTCACTTCTTCTCAGGGCTTGGCATCCGCTCATTGAACGTGGTTTTGTGTAGGTCTTGCCCTCGCAAGTGTCCAATCACATATTTATTTCAATCTGTTCATTCCTACAGCGATCCATTCTCCCTCCCCCAAGAGGCGACATAGGTGGAATCATCCCCATACTGAGGATGATCAATAAAAATAAAAATTATAAAAATATTGGCTCTTTTATCTATGCAGTTTTATAATCTTTTTTCCCAATATCTTTTATTGATTTTTTATCTTTATTCTTTTTTTCCTATGGGACTTGACCTTGTTTCGGTTCAGAGGTCCATCTTTTCCCCCAAAGTGGATCCTGGGTACTTAAACCTACCAGTTTTCCATGGTTCAGAGGTCCTTTTTTCAGACTTAACCATCTAGATTGGTTCAGAGGTCCTTTTTTGGACTTGACCTAATCATCAGGACATGACCAACTTAATGGTTCATTGGTCCTTTGGGAACTCTTTTATTTTTTCTCGATCTAATGCTTTAGATACTTAGTGTATACTTGATTTACAACTCTTCCATCCAAGAGATTCTTGATGGAGTAAGCATCAGTCGCCATCTTGGTGATTACTTCAAATGGACCCAACCACAACGCATCTAATTTGTTTCTTCATCCAAAACCATGCGTATTGCAATTGGCAACTCTTTCCCCTATTTGATATTCTTCTAATACCAGTCAGTTCTTATCATCCATAGATTTTGCTCACATCCTTTTCTTCAAGGTTGTATCAAATGCTTACGATTGCATATTGATCAGGATACTTGTCAGTTGGTTCAAGTATTGCTTGGTACTCATCCCCTTTGTAGGTTCCACCATGGAATATAATATTGGCGGCAACGCGGCCTTTCTTCCATATAATAATTCAAACGGCATCTTTCCCATCGCATATGATGACTAATGTTGTAGGCAAATGTCACCAAACTCAGGTACATTCCCTACGCAGAAATTCTCCATGTGACTAGCTTCTTCAGCGTTGTGGCCAGCGTCCCATTGACCCATTCTACCAGTCCGTTCATCTCCAGCTGGTATGGTACTGACATGACTCCTTGGATCCCCATTACTTCATTTAACCTCAGGATCACATGAGACGTGAAGTTGGTCCCATTGTCACTCAATAGGACTTGCGGACATCCATGCGAGTATACCACTTGATCCAGGATGAATCTCGCAGTACTGATAGCATCTACTATGGTTAGGGCCTTTGTTTCGACCCATCTCATCAGATGGTCAATAGCAACTATGATATACTTGACTCCCCCTGTGCTCATTGCCAGCAGTCCCATCACGTTGATGGACACCGTGTGCCAGGCGAATCCAGGGCGTAACAGTCATTATCCAGTTGTGTTCTTGTGTGATTTGTGCAGCTGGCACTCCACACAATAAGCCAGATGATCTGCAACATCGTAGTTGATCAATTCCAGTAATAATACTGGCAAATATAGTCAGTTGTTTTCCTCAGGCCTCCATGCCCAACAACCTTGTGAGCTGCTTGTACTATTGCTGCTCTTTCTGATGGTTTCAGAAATAATAGCCGCTTCCCATTGATCATCTTAAATGCTTGTCCATCCATATTCTCAGTGTTTTCCATCGCTTTTCAAAGTGCACCTTGGATTTCTCAAGGATCATCCCTAATTCTTCCTTCGACCATTCTCTGGAATAGCTCATCCGCCTACAGGTATACCAACTGGACCATTGGCAACCGCAATAAGCCATATGCATTCTGATGAGAAGCCCCATTTGGTGGACTATCTCATAATTGTAAACCTGAAGCTTAAGTGCCCATAGGGCCAGTTGTCCCTTCCAGTTCTCTTAGATTGTGTAGCCAACGCAGCAAAGAGTAGTCTGATCCACATTAAAGTGCGTTCCATGGATGTACACCCAAAACTGCTTGCATGCGTATATGACTGCAAGGTATTCTCACTCAGTCACCATATAGTTCCTTTCAGTGGCTAAGAGTGTCTGGCTCACATACACCACCAGATGCTCATCCCCAAGTTCATCTACTTGGCTTAGTATAGCGCTGATCGCCATCAATGAAGCATTGGTTTTAATGATAAACTCCCAATCAAAATTCAGATATTTCAGAATTGGCAAATCTATCAAATACCGGCATAACTCATCAAAGGAGTCCTGGGCCTCTTCATTCCATATGAATTTCTTTTTTGAATCCTTTAATAAATGAAATAAAGGCTCAGCTATTTGGGAGAAATCCTGAATAAATTTCTGGTAGTATCCGACCATCCCTAAGGAATACTTGGATGTCTTGGACACTCTTTGGCACAGCCATACGCTCTATAGCTGATATCTTCTGGGTTTGCGGCTGCAATACACTTGAGTTGATTACAAATCCCAGTTATTCCAACTCTTTCATAAAGAAGTGGCACTTCCTTGGCTTTATCTTCAGGCTAGCCGTGGAAATTATCTTAAAAACTTCTTCCAGGTGGTGCAGGTGATCAGTAAACGTCCTACTAAACACATTGATATCATCCAGTATACCAGGACGCACAACAACTTCAGGTCACTTAATATCGCGTCCATGGCCCTCTGGAATGTCACGGGCACATTGCAGAGACCCTGGGGCATCCTCATCAGCTGGTATAACCCCTGCATGGTAATAATCGCGCATTTTTCTTAGTCTTCTTATGGCAAGTTGATCTGCCAGTATCCTGAGATTAGATCCATTGCGGAGAAATACTTCGCTTCTCCTAAATGACCCAGCACATTGTCAATCCTCAGTAGGGGATAAAAATCCTTCTTTGTAATTTTGTTCAGCCTCTGGTAGTCAATCACCACCCGGTTTAATCTATCCTTCTTCTTCATAATCAGAATTGGACACGCCCAGGGACTTGATGACAGAACTAGAGCCCATGCTTCACTAGTTTGCTGATCTCATCCTCCACTACCACCTTGGCAGCTTTTGATCTTCAGATGGTCTCATCCTTATCAGTGGATTTTCCCATGTGTCAAACTTATGAATTACGTCTCATATGCATCCCAAATCATGGTCATCCTGAGCGAACACTTCCAGATATTTCTCAAATAGTTCAAGCACTTCCTCCTTCTGGCCTTCCAGAAGATCAGCAAGCTGCTCCCAATCAACCAATAGGTTGATGCTTTCAGCTACCTTGGCCAGTGATCCCATTTCATTGAGAGACCCAAAATCATGGAATTGTCTCAATTTGGCTGTTGGGATCAGATGAATAAACGCGATGATCTGATTCCTCTTGAGCTTCATCAGTTTTTCACTCAAATTCACCAGGAGAACTCGTATTTCTCCATGGCCCAGAATTATTATCCCAGGAGCCACCCATGGCTCCACTATGGACTTCTTCCAGGGGCTTCTGACTTCTCCATACAACAGATCAGGAATCTCCAAAGTCAACCCTGTGTTGACTAATATCTGCAATCTGGCTATTATGATCCTTTCTTTTTGATCCTTAGTGGAATTCCCAAGTTTTCTAGGATTTCTTCTGGCATCTCGCATCACTTCCTACCAACTAATTGGTATTGAATCAGTACAATGTCATCATTGTATATCAGATTAATGAAGCTGTTTCTCCGATTCAATGGAGCTTCACCATCCTTCTGGTATACCAATGGTAACGTCTGACCCAAAATGGTCAACATATTATCCTCAAAGTTACATATAACTCTGTACCTCCATAGGAACTACGTTCCAATCAGGATATCATGGTTTTGGTTCACCAAAACTATTGCTGGTGCAGATACCACCAACGACCTAAATCATAATGGCAGCACACTATACACTCCACAGGAAACGGTGGTGTTCAGCCAAGCTGTTCTATATTATCTCTTGTGTTCCAAGTCTGGTGAGATCTTCATCCTCTTCTTCAGCTTGGTTGACACAATATTGATGAGCACTCCACTGTCGACAATTTCCCTCACCCTCACTCAATTCACTTGAATATCTATATGAATACACTCAGAGTATTGTAATATAATATTTACTGAGTAAATGGTGGCGTTATCAGACAAATCTAGGGGTGTGAATAATCTGCGCTGATAATTCAGGAAACGATTCCTTTATTGCGCTGAGGGGGATAGACAGATTGACCTTATCTAAATGGATGTCTGATAACTCATCAGGATTCTCAGCGGTTATAATCTTCTCTGCCAGTTGTTGGGCATATGGCCGGGCAACTTCCTGGATTATCTCAGGGTCGATCTTCTTCACCCCAGCTCTGGTCACGGCATTCACATCCATATTGACCACTTGGTATAGCTGATCCTGATCGTCATCTATGAAAAGATCACTAATGTCAATTTATTCATTCATGATATTGGGAGAACCAGGTTTCTCCGCCGCACTAGACTGTTCCTTGTCTAGGCAGTGGGCCCTTTTCCCAAATCCTTGGCGGCTGCTGTCTCCTAGGCCTGGACCACATTAATCTGATCCTTCAGCTTTTTGCAGTGTAAAGTAAAATGTCCTTTCCCGCCACACTGATAGAAGACCTTCTCTTTCTTGCTTAACCATCTGAATACTTTAGGCTTATTTCCTGGCACAGTTCAGTTGGTAGCCTCATTTGTTCCTTTGTTTCCCTTCATGGGATTCAGATTTTGGACCAGATTAGACTTGAAGCTTCTATTTGGGGCATTGAACATCGCTCTAAAAAAACTTCAGTTTGTCTATTATTTGCAAGGTAGTTATCTCCATCATGAATATGAAAGACATCATTCAATGCAAATTGCAATAGGGCTGAAGGGCCGCTTGCAAAGCGATTCCAGCATCAAAATCATTAACACTTTTGCTCTGTCCAGGATCTGTGACTCCTGGTAAAATCAATCCGCGATGCTAGCAAGAGACTCATCTTTATAGAATTGAGTTCCCATAAATCCTTGCTTGCATTTTGACATGTGGGTTGGACTCCCAAACTCCTTCATTATGGCCGCCTTTGCCTCAGCATATGATCATCTATACCCCTCCAGGTAAGGTAACACTAGGTTTTGACAGTTGGTGTCCAGGCAGTTCATGACTGTCAACGCTTTTTGATGATCCCCATATCCATTCATAGTCATGTTAACAGTCAGAAAAACGCTGGGTCGTTATCCCAATGGAATGCTGGCAATTTCAGCGTTGCTCTAAATTCCTCCAAGTCATTTCAGGCTGATTCTCTCGGTTTGGATACTCGGCTAACTTGTGGAGTGACTTTGGGTGTCATCTCTAAAATGACATTAAAGGCGGGCAGCATATTTCTCAGGGTATATGACTTCCCAAGTATTGTGCGAGGACCTCTCTCTTCAGCATCACTGGCCATATTGGGCTCACAAGCACATCTGTGAGCTTTCAAGTCCTCCACTCCTTTGATCAATTTCTTAATAGCTGCACTGAACTTTCTTAAATAACATGATCCTCTTCTCACTCCATTTTCAGAAATAGGACCTCTCAAACAAGGTCTCCTTCTTTCTTATTCAACGAATTTACTTTGCCTAGTTTTTCATTCCCAAAGTTGGCTACATTTTCTGCTCCTTCCTCCACCTTGGTGACTCATTCTTCCAAGGTTGTGAACTCCCGATGGTCCACTGGATTTAAGGCATTCTTATTTAAAATATTCGAGGTGGGTCGACCTTGGGACAAATATACCACACCAAGAATTTTCTAGCCAGTACAGGTTTTGAACTCGAAACCTGCACTAGGGTGGAAGCAGTTTTACCTGCCAGGCTAACCACCCTTTTAAGGCATTCTTATTAACAGTGGTAATCTCAGTCCACAGCTTGCGTATTTCTTCTTTATATGACATTATAATAGATTCTTTACTCAACTACCCCTGTAGTGAGCACCAACTTGTAAAAATTTACTCTAGTGGTTGATTGTTGGCTTTCAACCCATTAACCTTTTTAATGCACAGGTTTGATTTCCTCATGCACTTCATTGTATTGTATAGAATGTATTAATCAATAATAGTATGGAGACTATTATCTGTAGTTGAGATTGAACTATTATTAGGCCCAACGCATTGGCCAGTACTTCCAGTTAAATACTCAGTAAGTTTTACTTGTAGGGATTTGTTCCCTATACTCTTGTTCACCCAATCTTTGTTAAGATACCCCAGTGACAGTCTCTCTCAGCCCAACACATAGTCAGCAGCTATCCCTGATTGTAGTTCCTTCATCTCTAGATCCTCGCTTAGATCTTTACTTTTCTCTCTAAGAGTCTTCCAATCATTGCCTTCTGCAATAATATCCTTGAGATAGAATGACACAATAGAAGCTAATAGTCTAAATATACACCAAATTGACAATATTACTGTAGATAATGATGTTGAAAATAATAACATTGGTAATAATTTTGTTTCTATTATAGTAAATCCTAGGTTATTATATAGTAGGGGAAAGGGTGGTTAGCCAAGCGGCTAAAACTGCTTCCACCCCTAGTGCAGGTTTTGAGTTTGAAACCTGTACTGGCTAGAAAACATTCTCAGTGTTGTATATTTGTCCCAAGGTCGACCCACCTTGAATAAAAAAATATATAGTAGGGGATTCGGCTGTATAACCCTCAGTTGACACCTCTTCAATGAAACAGCAGCCGTTGCCATTTAATCACCCTTCCTCATCTCAGCAACAATGGTCTTCCCCATCCTGGCTAGGATTCTGTTGTTGGACATCCTTGAGACCTCAAATGGAAAGAGTTGGAAAATGTGTCCCTAACGTTTTCCTCTCGATCCAAGTGAACCAACCATAATTGGCTAGTGACCTGCTTATGTAATGGGGCTTATTACCCATTATGGCAGGTCACTTCACCAACCAATTAAATTTGCTAGTTGCAGGTGGCATCACTCGCCTAACAATTCGCTATTCATTCCCAATCAGTCAGTGATGAAACCTGACCAATCCCAATTGGTACACCTGATAGTTAATCACTATCAGATGCCCCTATTTTGTTGGCCACTCCACCCAATGAGATCTAAGGTATTCTTCTGGATTAATCCCTGACAGATATGACCATGTGAATATACCAAAATCCCCCAAACATAGTTCCTCCAAAATTTGGGCCAACCAATTTCTGATTCACTTCGCCTTTGGGAATCTTCCCCTAGCGATACCAGGTAATCTAGCAGGCTGGGAATATGGGCAAAAATCCCAACAGCTGGTCATCAGGCCAACTAGTATGAAGACTGGCCAACCCTTCCGTTTGGCCATAGGCAATAGGCCAGCAGTGCTGGATGTCCCCTTGTTGTGTTACCCGTGCAATTCAAGGATCCCTTGTTTTGAACCTCAACCCATAAGAATAAACATAAATTTATAATAAGAGGAGTTTAGGCAAAGGGAAATGTTTATTGAGAGGGAGCACCAGGTATTTATATTTACAAAAGGGCTACTGTGACCAAAGCCAACCTATCATCTCATCGCTGGTTCTTTCAGCTAACCACTCTCTCTTACTGCTGCGCTTCTTTTTTTTAGTACTAGATGGTTCTTACTGCTGTGCTTCTTGCTTCCCTGGTTTTAACTCTCTCTACCCATCCTTCTCCATGTCCAAATATTAGTTTTTGCTCATCCTCAGCATTCATTCACTGGTGAGCCATATAATTGTTAATACAAATAAATATAAAACTGGGGTTTGACTTAGTAAACATGCGCCTGAAATATCATCAGACACTTTAATAACTTGGGACACCTTGTCTTCATGCTAAACAACTCATTTCACTCTCCTAGTTGACATATTGAGGAATCGCCTTACTCAGGCAATGATTAAATATATAAATGAGACTCTGGAAAAAACCTCAGATGCCTCAAACTCAGAATCTTCAGATTCTTCCAGTATATTATAATTAAACTAATTGGATCATCCTTGGCTACTAGTCGCTGGTGATCCATATACTAATTTGGGACCATTGATTGGCCCTGACCAGCCCTAACTTCCAATCTCGATGGAATACTAGTTTTGGCTCAATCCACATTGGGGAGCAACTACTAAGCAAGCACCTAATACCATGAAATTTAGTCAATAAGCCATTCCGCCAAGATTGCTCTAATTATTCTCAATTCTTTCTAAATCATTGAAGAATCCATCTGGTTAAATTTCCAACATTTCCCCACACTTAACCAAATGGTATTCCTCCTACTTTCAGCCTTAGCGAGTGGGGCAGGTGTCCAGGGCTTGCCCTTCCCCACCACCAACAATATGCCAGAACCCAACTGTAAGTCTTGAGACCCAACCTCTTAGGTTAAATCTGGAAAAATCCCTTTTAGGAAGAAGAAGGGTCCTAATGGCCCTGTGGAGCCCTTGGCTTAATTGGGGGACTTGGGCCATGTAGTGGATGAACGTTGGGTCACTGCATTGGCACCAAAAGACCCCACCACAGTACCCACTTGGCTGCTTCTGAGTTGATTGGGAAGATAACAGAGGTCTGCAATGAGGTAATGCAGGCCAGAGGCCTTCCACAGCATCTTTACTTCCCTCTGAGCCTTACTCCACCATCCTTTATGTCTTTAGGTTATAAGAAAATGAGCCCCAAAATTCAAAAAAGGACTCCCAAGTCAGGAAACTGGGTTCAGGACACAAAATCTGTAATTCCAGGTCCGGGAAAGCCAATCCAAGTTGGAAATCCGCTTATGGGAAAATTTAAAAAATCTTTTAAAAATTTATCAAAATTGACCCTAATGGGACCCAATTTGGCCACACCTTCCATCCAGGTTAATCCGCTTATGTTTGGATTGGTGAGGGTCCCTCCCTGGCAGATCCAACGCTTACATTGCCAAAGCTTTGGTGACCTGTGTATAAGCGGATGATGAGGCCCTGAACTCCAACGGAGTACCCTCAAGTATGTCAGCCATTGCTGCCAAAGAAAACGTATTCCAAGGTCCCTTTTCCTCTCTTCCCATATATAAGACAACTATCTCTGTAAAGAGTAGTTGTTGATCCATTCTTTACCCTAAGTTTATTAAAGCAGTTCACCCAAAACTCACTTCACGAGCTCCACCATTTTATTCATGATACTTTTGATTAACCCAGCAAAGTACGCAGCTTTCTGCATCCTAGGGCTGATGGTTATAGAGTGGGCTCTCCAAACCATCAATCTGGTGGCCCACCGAGTGGGGATTGTGATCCAAGAACTCACCGCCAGCCTTCAACGCCAATCTGCCACTTTGGAATAGTCATTGGATCCCCTGAACTCTTCTCAACAACCTGGTTTCCATAAGGCACCCGGTGGAACCATTTTGGGATCACCTCATAGTCTGTGGACTAGTCAGAGAAATCAGTCCAATTCGCATCACCAATTCTATAGTAATTTGGCACAATTTGGGCAGAGTGAGGCCATCTCCGCTAATTGCAATTCTCCATGCAGAGGTGGGGACTTGCCATCCACACAATTGCAAGGCAGAAACTAGGCTCGAACCATCTGGACCATTCAGCTGAGGGTCAATCCAGCCCAAATTTAATATTAAAATTGATCCGCTGCACTGGTGATGCACCTGACCTTCCTACCCAATCTGAGGACCCCAAGGGTGCAAGACGAGGCCCAAGGCCTCCCAAGGGTCAGAGCAATTTGATTTGATTTGATTCACAAACCTGATTATCATTTTAAAATTTTGAAAATTAATATGATTTCCAAAATTTTTTAAATGATGAAACAGTCCAAAATGGGTGGAAATCTAACCCCAAAGGTCAACAATTGCAAACCCAGGAGGATTGGTCGTCCTCTTTGCCTCCTCCACCCTTGGGGGATGCCCCAGAAAGATCCGTGGTTGCCCCCATTGCAGCCATTTGGTTTTCTATGGGGGCCTTTGGTATGTTTATTAACATTTATTTCCCTCACTAGAACAATAGGGGATCCGCACTACATCTACTCAGAACTGCTATGCCCTTGGCATTCTGGGCCTTCCACTGGGTTGTTACACCCCCAGGTTAGAAGCCCAGTCTTACTTTAATCAGCAGATTCCATGACACCAACCACCAGTTTGGGGTCGCACCAATGTGCTCTTCCCCTCTCCTGATTAAACCAGTAGTACATCTTGCCACCCCCTCAACAACATCTCAGCTACTCCAGCGCCAACCTGAAAAACCCCTGTAGTAGAACCACTGCTGGAAAATCGCTTTTACAGTAAAAGTGGGCTCTTCTGGTTGGCAGGTCAACCAGTATGGAGACTGGCTGACCCTTGCCATTTCACCTTAGGCAACAGGGCCAGCAGCGCCAGATGACCCCTTGGCGTGTCACCTGCACCATTTAAGGATCCCCAGCCTAAACCCCAACCAACAAGAATAAACATAAACTTATATAAAAAGGGAAAATTGTAAAATGAGATTTTTATTAAAAGGAAAGAACCAGGTATTTATATGTACAAAAGGGCTTCTGCGCCCATCACTGACCTAGAAGCTCATTGCTGGTTCTTCCAGTCAACCTCTCTCTCTTCCACTGTGCTTCTCTCTTCCCTGGTGTCAACTCTCTAGCCTCATCCTTCCCAAAGTCCAAATATTAGTTTTGGCTCATCCTCAGCATTCAGTCGCTGGTGAGCCATATAGTTATATAATATAAATAATTATCAAATCTAAATTTGACTTATTAATTGTGC
>JAKSZP010013939.1:0-29769 GCA_022478985.1 Massospora cicadina | reverse complement strand
CACTTATAGATTTATCCACACACACCCACCATACCCTTATTCTATATGCATTTGATTATATTCATCTTCTTAATCAAACATCTTAGTCTTTTGAAAGCAATACGATATCTCATTCTTAGGCAGTAATACTTGTGAATTTCTGCTTGCCCCTCATGTGGTCAAGTTCTTTAAAGCGCAGATCACCAAATTTACTACTGCCAACGTAAATGTGTGCATCCTTGAGAAGTTTGAAGCTGCAGAGGCAGCTGACCCAACTGCTTCTGAAGCACTTAAGGAGAAGCTTTGTGGTTCTGCTACTAGTCGCATCCATGCTATTATCAAGCGGAAGAAAATACATCCTGCTGTAAAGCAGTTCTTTACTAGCTTTTTGACAAAGAACAATTTTCCTGCTTTTGTGCACCCAGCCTCTGAGTCTGCAGCCGTTGTAGGACAGGACATGGACGCTGCTCCTGCTGCACCTCAGATCCAACCTGGTGAGCCCAGGCTCACTCTGATATATTGGAGCGGGGGGCTCCAGCGGTAACCCCCTTAACTGCTGCACCTGTACAGTCTTTATGAGTAGTAGCAATACTACCATAAAGATACTGTACCTGAACTGTCAAGGGCTCAGGCCTGACAAGCTTGAAACCCTTCTAATTGCTTATCCACATATTGACATTTTCTTTCTTGCTGAAACCTGGTTTTTTAAACTCCCCCAGCTATCACATCATCCAAAATTTGTCATTCACATGCCCCTTGCATCCTTTTAGCCAAATTCGTGCCAGTCAGGTGGCATTGTCTGCCTTACTCACCTGCAATGCTCGAGTATAATTTGCACTCAAGCAGCCCCTTATTCTATCTACCTTGAGACCACCAATCTTAAAGTTTTAGCTACGTACATTCCGCCCAGTGCCCCAGCCCATACATTTGAGGCCGTGGTCAATTCTGCTCCGGATGCTGATATTATTGTCAGCGACCTTAATGTTCAATTTAGTGCACAATGGAATGGCACTGGATGCACCCCGTTTGAGTGTTATGGAGATGTCACCGCTCTTTGCCAGAATCATCACTTCTATCATATTTTCCCAGATGGAGATCTTCCTCGATGGGATCATGTGTTTGCTCATCATACTACTGACTGCTCATTTTACATCAAACAAGCCCCATTATTACAGACCATCCAGCTTTGTATATCACCATGTCATCCACTCAAGAAAACTCTGCGCCCCCTACATTTGGCCTTGAGCAATGCCACATTTGTTCTTTGAAATCACCTCAAGCTAATGCCACCCTTTGTGGGCTCTTTCTTGAAGCAGTGCCCTTACTTTAGCTCTGATCTCAGATGCATATAATGCTCTTGTTGATACCAATGCATCTACCAAATCTGCACTTATTGACAGGATTGATGAGTTCCTGTTGTCAACAATTGCCTCTTGTTGCTCCCTATCTTTGGGCACATATAACGCTAATCAAGTTAAGTTGTCTCCAGATAGCTTTCTGTGCCATTTGGACAATTGCACCTCAGTAACTGCCTCCATCCAGATTTACAAATGGGCTGCCAAAGTGGTTACCACAGCTTATCTACAGTCTCACTCAGCAGATTTGTCGCCAGTGGAGGATGCTATGGCATATTTATCAGATGTTTTTCTCAGCTTAATCCTCATTTATCAGGGATTGATCCAGGTATGGCCGCTAACTATGAAAGCCCAGCCAATGAGTTTTTGCATTACTTTTCCCCTGAAAAGGTGCTCAAACAGATGTGGGATTACCCGCAGTCAGTGTCTTGTAGAGAAGACTCAATCCACATTAAAATCCTGCTAGCACTGCTGCCTTGCAGGATTTCTGGCATCCTTTCTCAATTCTTCCAGCTCTGCCTTTGGTGTGGGATAACCCCCACTTGGTGGAACACATCAGTTATATGTTCTATTCCCAAAAAG
This sequence comes from Massospora cicadina, assembly GCA_022478985.1. NCBI lineage: Eukaryota > Fungi > Entomophthoromycota > Entomophthoromycetes > Entomophthorales > Entomophthoraceae > Massospora > Massospora cicadina. The sequence continues at coordinate 27,853 of JAKSZP010013939.1, read as the reverse complement.
AAGACATCAGCTCACATTGACACATTCCGCCTGATTGATCTTATGGTGATGTTTTGATGGCTTTTGAAAAGTGCTTGTTGATAGCTTTTGAATGGCATATGAACATGACAACTGTGAATAGCTTTAATCCCATGCAGGCGGGATTTTGCCGGGGATTCTCTACCCAGACTCATGTACTCTACAGTCATGAGATCTCTCTTCGCTGCAACTTACATCATGTCTTTGTGGACTTCAAACAGGCATATGACACGGTCCCAGTTTCTAGGGTGTTGGCTACTCTTGCTCAGCAAGGGGCATCATCCATTACCCTGTCTCTAATCATGAGCCTATTCACAGGCAGTGGTAGCAAGATTGTTGTCAACGGGGAACTTACCCCTGTTATCCTGAAGGCCAGAGGTCTATTTCAAGGGTCGATCCTCTCTCCCTTTCTCTTTAACATTTTCATAGATCCAGTGGGTTGGCAACTGGAGGATCAATTTTCTTATAAGCAACATGGGCACTATATTAGCCTCTTTTTGCGGATAATATTAAGCTCCATCACTCAGATTCAGCAGTTTTTCAGGCAGCTCTTACTCTGTTGCACAACTGGGCTATTGACAATGGTATATCAGCTAACCTTTTAAAGTGTGGGTCTTTCTCAAAAGCTAGCATCCTTCTCGCACTTTTCTGTGGGGGACTGAGGAGATTCCCATCATGCCTTCATACACTTACTCAGTTATACGCACCTGCCAGAAGGGGTGGACATCCCAATGCTCACTATCAATAAGACCCAGAAGGTTTCTAAAGTTTTGTCTGCTTTGGTGGGGATGGCTCACAGTTGGCACCCCATAGTCTGCACTTCTATATACCGCACCTTCTTGCATAGTCAGCTTGATTATGGATTACCTTTGCTTCACATGGCTCATCGAGTAGCTCCCTCAGATCAAACTGCCACAGCAGTTAGGGGGCTTAAAGAGCTGCATCAGAAAGCAATAGCCTGGTGCATAGGTATTGCGAAGCATAGACAAATGGCTACAGCCATTACCGCTATTGCCCAACCAGTCCATCATATGCACCATCTTGCGATCAAAATAGCAGCCTATATTGAAGCAACGCATCCTAGTAACCCAATCCTTCAGGTTTTGCCATGGCCCTTTGGTGCTAATGGGGGGATCGTTAGGTCAGCCTCTGATTCCTGCCCTGAGTCTCTTATAGCCCACTTCTCATTAGCTCATCTTAGTTGCTGCCTACCTGCTATTCCAGCAGGTAGCACCCCAACCCTTAATGACCACATTCGAGCATATCATATCTGATTACTAGCTATTTCCCCTACAGCCCATTTCATTACCCGAGATGCACATGGCTGGGATGATGGCTTTGGACAGGCTAGCCCTGGCTACGACTGTATGCTTCAAATCCCAGATATAGGAACAGTCATCCTGGCACTAGCCTGATGGTGTAGTACTATTGGTTTTTGCTTAAGATGTCCTTGCAGTCAACGCTTTGGCCATGTGCACATTGATACTTGCAATCTTTTGGCTGATTTTCCCTACAGCCTTTTAGAGCCCTGCAGGTTACTTTGTATGGACCAATGACATTACTGTTTTCTAGCTCAAGTTACTTACTCAATTCTGGATTGCCTCCTTAATCATGGTTTCGCTGACTTATTTGAACAGGTGCTTATGCATGTTCTCTCTAAGTGCACAGATATACAGTCAGGTTCAGCTTTAGAAGAATCAGCACCTCCACCCCCAGTTGTGTCTGAGGAGCCTCTACCTATGCAAGTTATTCCATGTACAAGAATAGCTGATGAGCAGCTCACTCCTGGCCTAGCGTGATGCCAGTGGCCCAGCTCACCAGAGGTAGCCCCACCTGAAGTGCTCCCTAAATGCTCTCCTGGTCTTCCAGAAGCTGCTATTTCCATGGTGCCCCTGCCTGGTTCTCCTATAGAAGCCCAAGTCACATTGCCTCCTATGTGCCATCAGTCTACCGTAGCTGAAGATGACCCTCCAGTACAGCCACCTCCAATTTAACAGGATCTGTCAGTGATAGACCAATCCTGTAACCCTCCTGCTTCTATGCGTTGGAAGCATTCCTGACCCCTGGGCCCTGACCCTGAGCAAAGACTACTTTTCCGCTGATGGCTGCAAGGCCCCTATAACACCTCAATAGGAAAATTAGATCTGCGTACCTAACTATCCCCTTTTGCTTAAACTCTGCCTTTAGCCTAACTCAATGCTGTGTTTCACCTTTTGATACGCTGCCAATAAAGTATTAAACCCTAACCCTAAGCCCTTTGGAGTCTATCACAAACATGAGGTATTCCAACTTTTTATTAAAGAAGTGGCACTTTGTGGGTATAATTTTTATGTTAGCTTCAGCAAGTCAGTGGAACACTTGTTTTAGGTATTAAGATGTTATGTGAACTTCTGTGAGAACACATTAATATCATCAAGGTAGACTAACTAGCAAGACAGTGTAAGTCTGGGGGAGCAACCCCTCTGCATAAACTGAGCAGTTTTCCCATTTTCCAATAAAAGTGTCCAAAGAGGGTGCTGTCCCTCTCATCACACAGGGTGATATCACCTGTGTGGTAGATGAGCGCTGGGTAACAGCTCTCCTCTGACAATTCCCCCCAAGTTTTTGTGCTTGCCTTATCTGAATTAGTGCAGCTAATCGAGAAATTTTTTTCTGAATTTATTGGAAACTGCCAGCTCCATGAGCTGGAAGGACTTAATAAAGTCAATTGTGCTGAGCCCTTAAAATTAATGTCAAAGTACCTTATAACTACAGCAATGAGGCCTGATAGGCTCACACATTTTGTAGATGCATAATTAAGTGTTGAATCCTCAGGAACACTCAACTATGGCATTGGACCATAAAAAAATATCGTCAGTTTAAAACTTGATCCAAAATTTTGGGGACAAAGCCTTATGGCATTTACCTCCATTGAGGACTGTTGTCAATATCTTGAATCCCCATTTCAAAAATCTAGATTAATGATTGATGATACCCACTTGGCTGAATGAACACCCCAGTGACTAGACATGGGTGGGTTGGCCATCCTGAACCCATTTCTGACCCGTAGGACCGTCCCTATGTGGGGTGGCCTTGGGGGATTCCCATTGCCCATTGGGCTAGATGCCATCACAGTAACCATCAGAAATGCAGTGAGATCTCAAGTCAGGCATTTGCATTTGAACTGATAGTGACTTGGCCCACCGCCAATTTTTTCAATGTCAGTTCAGATTGAAGTCATTTTTCACCCTTCCCTTGATAGTTTGCTGGGTTGGGTCAAAATTTGAGGGCCCTGATCCTGTGCTTTAACAAATTGTCCCAAACAGAACACTATTTAATCAGTCTGTCATGGTTAGATGACATGATAGTAGGCATTGATGCTAGGAACAAGGCTGGGTGACAGGAGGCCCAGAAAATGAAGCTTCAGGCTCTGTCTGACTTGAAGCACACCTTAGATCGACGCTGGGTGCAAGCCAAGCAAGCCCAGGTTGATACTAAGGGCGTGCAAAACGCCCAGCCTCCTATTTCAGCTCAGGCTTTAAAATGAACAATTTATGTTTTGAATGAAGACAGTTCAATTAGCTTGGTTGGATAACAAAGGGTTCGAGTCCCACTCCAGCTATGAGATTTTGATTTCTGGTAAAATAAGGCTTCAATCAATTACTTGAGTGAAGGCCCTTTCAGTGTATTTTACCAAAACATACAGAAGCATCTGTTTATTGGAACGTCAAGGCTTGGCTATATTTTGGCAGAACCCAAATTTCCCTGATTCATTTTAAAATAAGTTTTGTGATCAACACTCTTTGTTGATTGACTTTCTTAATAAAAAAACCCCATAATTTTATGTTTTCTAATGGTTCCTTGGGCAACCCTGGTGGCGGACCTCTTCGGGGAGGTCTCCAACCATGTAGGTCACTACCTTATCTCACAATTTACCAAGGTCCTAGGGGCACCTGTGGGCCGCCCAGATCCCCTCCAGATTGAGGCACCTAAAGCCCCTGACGTCAAGCCACACTTGATTATGGACGTCCCTCTGGGGTCCACTAAAGCGGTGTTGTTTCTTACTTAGCTGGTATTTTATGTTGCTGTTTATATACTTGCCTGGGGTACCTTTTGTACTGGCACTTCTTGAGGTGCTTGTATTCCCATTCTTTTAATGGCTAGTTCCCTAGCAATGTGGGTTTGCATCCCACATCATCTTGCTGGGAATGAGAGAGTTACAGATACTCTCTTGACATTAGTCAATTAACCTTTTTATTATACGTGCATAAGAATTATCCATGTGGGACTTTTGTTATTAGTAAAGTGGGTGCGCTGGCCATTTGTCACTGCCATGATGGTGCTCACCACAGTTTTCTCATTTGGTTTTGTACTAGTGCATCTAGGCGTTATTCTTGCAACTACCAACTGGGAAGTACCCACCCTTCCTGCTCATACTTGGTGGTCTCAGACTTTTTGAAATCCTAAGATTGTGATTCCTCACCTTTCTCCTGAAATTTACTCAGAAATTCACCAGGCCTTAGCTTCCATGGACCAAAAACCCTCGTTAGACAAAAACAATTTGTCTGGTTCCCATCCACTTTTCCGAGTAGTGGATCAATTGTCCCGGTTGTCTCCTGAGGCTGGGGACTGGGTCTTTGCGGTACTCCGCACCCAGCCACTCTTGTGGAATTCAATAGGAGGTTTGGAACAGGTCTTAGAGCAGAATCGACCTGATAAAGCCTCCTTCCATTCCTTCTTTGAGTTTTTTTCTCTGTGTCAAGTGGGTCTTCCACTGAAGGTTTACCTAAGTGAATTCTGCAAAAAAGCTCAGGCGTTGCCCTTAACCAACGAGGTTAAAACGTCATTTTTCTGTTTGACCTTGGATATATCAATATGTAACTCCCTGATTTGGCAGTCGCCTCCTTCCAAATTCGATCATCTTGTCAAAATCCTTTGGGGTGGTTTCTCCACCCCAACCCAGAAGGGGCCAGGTAATTTAGCCATCATCAGATCAAATCCTATAAATACGGGTGCCAAAAAGTCATGCGCGCCTTTGGAAATGAGGGAATCTTATCCTTCGAATCCTTCAATGACTTCCAAATTTAGAATTGCACAGGGGTCTAGCCCCAAGAATGATGTAACAGTTTCAGTCAATTTCACCATGATGATGTCACCCATGGTCATCCCTATAAATATGGGTGCCAAAAAGTCATGCGCGCCTTCTGGAAATGAGGGAATCTTATCCTTTAAATCCTTTGATGAATTCCAAATTTGGAATTGCACAGGGGTCTAGCCCCAAGAATGAGGTAACAGTTTCAGTCGATTCTGCCATGATGATGTCACCCATGGTCATCTCTATAAATAACACCTCCTCAACTAGTGAGTTTTCCTTGAATCGTGAGATGTTTCCCACTGATTTTCTCCCCATTTCAGCAGAAATTGGGAACATTCTAGGGTCCAAACCCATAATTAACAAAAAGGATTCTGGTATCATTTTTTCTCCTTGACACATTTTGGAGGAGCACGCCAAGGCATCTGCTCTGGGCTTGGGGGTGATGGCCCTGGATAACGATGCACACTAAACCCTTGAAACAAATGAGGGTTCATTCAAATGTAAAAACACATTTTATAATGCAGGCAATTTATCTCAAAATGAACCGTTTATTTACTCATATAGTTTAGAGGAGGACTCAATTTCAGTTTATCAGATTACTCCTGAGAACCCTTGCTTGACCCCTACCATGATTAGGGGTTCCCAGGAAGTAGAGAAGGAACTGCGCCACAAATATAAAGATGCCTATGCACCTGCAGAAGGTGGGGTGGGATATGTGGCCTAAGTAGTAAGAGTGGCCCACTATCCTTCCCCCTTCTATGATTCTAAAACATACCCTGATGGCTTGTTCAAGTCAGAGGAAGAATTCTCTGATGAGTTGATGGCGTTTTCTGCGTTGAATAAATCCCATTCTGGATATTTCTTGTTGACTGCTACCCTTACATCCTCTTTTGGAAAATTCAGCACAATGATTTTGGTGGATACTGGTGCTTCAAATAATTTAATTGATCAAAATCTTGCTGACTACCTTGAGTTGAGTTACTCACCAGGTGGTATGGTTAGGGGTGGGGCATCTCAAGGTATTCCCACACTGAATATCATGGAGCCAGTCAATTTCCAAATTGGTTCTTATCTAATGTCTGACCAGTTTCAAGCTATCAAAAACCTCTTGTTTCCCATCATTTTGGGGTTGAGTGGTGGCAAAAGTTTGATGTCAGAACAAATTTAGAAGAAAATACTCTAACCTTGTTTTTAACTAATGGTCACCAGTTAATTGTTCCTTTGTTGGAGGATAATGCCTCAGGTAAATTACCCCATTGGCCCAATATTCCCAGTTCATATCATGCATCTTTGTTGAAGCCCCCTGTGGAACTTTCCTTACCTTCTTGTTTGAAAGAGTTGGCATCCTCCTTTGATGCAGCTTCAGCTAGTACGCTACCAGAACATTCCTAGTTTGATTGTGAATTTAAACTTACTGTGGATCTGGTGCATATTTCTTCTCCCATATACCCATTGACTGTCCGGGAGGAGGAGGTTCTAGATGTATGGGTGAAGGAGCAGTTGGCTAAAGGTGCCATCTTTCAGCGTACCTCCCCTGTTTGTTCCCCACTGCTTCTTGTTGAGAAGGCAGATGGAACTTTACATCCATGTGTTGATTATGGGAACTTAAACAATGTGACTTACCCGACTTCCATCCCATTCCTTTAGATTCTCAGATTGCGCGTTATGTGGAGAAGGCAAAGTCTTCTCCAAGCTGGACTGCCTCAATGCGCTCAATCAAATCTGGATAAAGAAGGGCCAGGAGTGGTTAACCGCATTTCATACCAGAAAAGGACTTTTCCAGTTCCAGGTTATGCCTTTTGGGCTTAAGAATGCCCCTGCCATCTTTCAACGCCGCATTGATGCTGCGTTGGGAGACTTGTTGGGGGTATGTGCAGTTGCCTACATGGATGACATTCTGATGTTTTCCCCTGATCCCAAGTCACATACAGTTCACCTTTGACAAGTAGTGGAGAGATTGAGGGCTGCATGCCTTACCCTCAAGATTAGTAAATGCAAATTCTTTAAGTCTCAGGTTACTTTTCTGGATAACGTCATGTTTGACCAGGGCCATATGATAACTTCAGACAAGGAAAAGGCTATTTGGGAGTGGCCTACCCCCACCTTGCAAGGAATTGAGGAGTTTTTTGGGGACATGTACATTCTTCAATAAGTTCACATCCAGCCTCTCTGAGGTGGCAGCCCACTTATATAAGGCTAGCGGGGCAAAGATGCTTCAGTGGTCTCCCATTCTGGAGGATGCTTTCCAAGCGGTGAAGTGCACCTTGTTATCCACATCCATCCTTTGCCATGTTGACCCTGCCAAGGAGTTCATTGTCCTCAGATGCTTCCAACTTTGCTATTGAGGCTGCCCTGTTACAAGTGGGTAAAGATGGGTCTGAGCATCCAGTGGGATATTTTTCTAGGAAAATGTCTCTGCATGAGTTAAACTACGCCGTATATGACAAGGAGTTATTAGCAGTGGTGGAGGCGCTGATTTATTGGTGTCACCACTTACATGGCTCTTCCCAACCATTCTGGGTATGCACTGACCATCAGGCCCTGTTGTACTACCATGCTCCACATGTTTTAACACCACGTCAGACCCGTTGGCATGAGACCCTTGCCCTATTTACATTTTTCTATGAGTTCACAAGGGCAAGGAGAATGGTTTGGCAAATGCTTTGAGCCACAACCCTGCTTTGGCTCCCGATCTAAAGGAGGTAGAGATTCACAACACTCGGTTGATGATTCCCCTGAGTATGATTCTGCCTCAACTTCCTAAGTCCACGGTACATACGCCAGCACTCATGCTTTTAAAAAAAGCAGCGGAATATAGCATGTTTAGGAAGGTAGTTCTTTCTCAGCCATTATCAGCTGAATATGCTGTTGTTCTCGCTAAGAGTGCTCTTAATCAGGAGGACTTATCCAGGGGTTATCACATGAAGGATGAGATGGTGTGGTTTTGGGGACGCCTATGGGTTCCTGTTGGACCACTGTGCCTGGAGATCATCCAGGGCCATCATGATGGAATCACTGTTGGTTATCTGGGAAAAGCAAAAAACTTGGAGTTGATATGACGCACTTACAATTGGAAGGGCTTGTCTGTTCAGGTAGGGCAATACTGCAAGGAGTGCTTGATCTGCAATCAGATGAAACCCAATCGGCAACCTTTAGCAGGGTTGTTGGTACCAGTCCAAAAGGCTGAAGGACCCTGGACTTCCCTATCAGTGGATTTCATTGTGGAGTTACCCATTTCAGATAGGTATGATGCAATCATGGTGGTGGTGGATCGCTTTACAAAGTTTGCTCACTTTATTCCTTGCAAAACAACTATAACTGCCGCTGAAATGGCTAGGCTTTTTCGACACCCATGTATTTGCACTTCATGGGGTTACTCAAGATATTAGTGACCGGGGACCTGAGTTCACCTCCATCTTTTGGGAAGAGTTGTGTAAGACTCTTCATATTTGTTCCTGCCGTTCAACAGCATATCACCCCCAATTTGATGAGCAGACTGAGCAAGTGAATCAATGCTTGGAACAATTTCTGCGTTGTTACACCACCGCAGACCATTCAGATTGGGTTCCTCACCTTCCCATGGCTCAGTTTAGTTACAACAACACTTTGCATTCCTCAATCAGTTTTTCACCCTTTTTTGCTAACCACAGTTTTAACCCTGTGTTTAACATGGAGCCCAGCTGTGGTTCTAAAGTGGAAGCGGTGCAGGACTTTGCCAAGACTCTCAAGAAGGTCCATCAAGGGGTGCTGACGAGTTTGGAGGCGGCTATGCTGGTTTATAAGGAGAATGCCGATGGAAAGCGCCAAGTGGGTCCAGCATACAAGGAAGGGGATCTCGTGATGCTTGATGCTCACAACATCCCTATCAAGCAACCATGCAAAAAGTTGGGTCCAAAGAGGATTGGTCCTTACTGGGTAGTTAGAAAGGTGGGACATGCCTCATACCAGTTGGATCTTCCCTCAGCATTTTGGATCTTCTCCATCTTCCATGAAAGTAAGTTGACCCTGTTTGAAGGCCCTCCTCCTGTGACCCCTGAGTCTTATCTTGTAAATGGGGCTCCAGAATGGGAAGTGGAGGAGATAGTAGCCTCTCGCTGGGTTAAGCGATGCCTTGAGTACTTGGTATCATGGAAAGGGTTTGACGCAGCAGAGAACAGCTGGGTTCTGGCACAGGATTGTGTACATGCCCAAGACCTGATCAAATCATTTCATAATCATTTCCCTGAGGTGGCAGGATCTCAGACAAGGCCAGCCGTTGCTGCTATGAAGTTGCCACCAGCACATAAGAACTTCTCCTTAGCGAATGCCCCTGGAGGGGGGTGGAGCCCAAAAAGGAGGAGAGGGTAATGTCATGGTTAGATGACATGATAGTAGGCATTGATGCTAGGAACAAGGCTGGGCAACAGGAGGCCCAGAAAATGAAGCTTCAGGCTCTGCCTGACTTGAAGCACACCTTAGATCAACGCTGGGTGCAAGCCAATCATGCCCAGGTTGATACTAATGGGGTGCAAAACGCCTAGCCTCCTATTTCAGCTTAGGCTTTAAAACGAACGATTTACGTTTTGAATGAAGACAGTTCAATTAGCTTGGTTGGAGAATAAGGGTTCGAGTCCCACTCCAGCTATGAGATTTTGATTTCTGGTAAAATAAGGCTTCAATCGATTACTTGAGTGAAGGCCCTTTAGGTGTATTTTACTAAAATGGACAGAAGTGTCTGTTTATTGGAATGTCAAGGTTTGGGCGCATGGCCGCAGAAACCTAATTTCCCCAATTTATTTCAAATATGTTTTTGTGATCAACACTCCTTGTTGATTGACTGGCTTAATAAAAAACACCCCATTATTTTATGTTTTCTAATGGTTCCTTGGCAACCCTGGTGGTGGCCCTCTTTGGTGAGGTCTCCAACCATGTAGGCCACTACCTTATCTTGCAATTTACCAAGATCCCAGGGGCACCTGTGGGCCGCCCAGGTCCCCTCCAGATCGAGGCACCCAAAGCCCCTGACGTCAAGCTGCACTTGATTATGGACGCCCCTCTGGGGTCCACTCAAGTGGTGTTGTTTCTTACTTACCTGGTATCTTATGTTGCTGTTTATATACTTGCCTGGGGTACCTTTTGTACTGGCACTGCTTGAGGTGCTTGTATTCCCATTCTTTTAACGGCTAGTTCCCTAACAATGTGGGTTTGCATCCTACATCATCTTGCTGGGAACGAGAGAGTTACAGATACTCTCTTGACACAGTCAAATCACACTGAGAAAATTGTTGGTCAATTTCTTAAAACTTACTCTACAATAAAATCATCCTCAAGTTCACAAACTTTAAAATTTACTTTAAATTTTTCTTGCTGAGCTCCTGATGGCACTAAATTTGTGGCCTATTGACCCCTACATCAGCTGGGCAATAACAGTTATAATAGACACAATAGCTCCCTCCATAGTCAACTGAAAATTTTAAGTAAGAAACTTCTTAGAATCTATTTCAATTGTTGTAGCCCTCCGCCATCAAGATATTGGAATCCTGTGGGCTCATTTATCTCAACTTTACGTGAAATCCTCCCAATCACCTCTGCTTTTTTGTTGAACCCTCCCATGGATATCCCAAAGCAGCTAGTCTGATAGTGCAACTCCCCAAATTAAGGCCTTCGGGGTCTGGAGTTTTAACAGTCTGATTCATTGCCAGGCTTTATTTTATGCTTGCCTCACATCAACGCGCATTTATTTTCCATCTTCCTGCACCATATAACATCATTCAAGTGGTAATGCTTCTGGCATTCTGGCTTGCTTTTTGGGTGCTTCTGCATCCCAATTGGTATATCAGTCTAAACTCTATATGCCATTTTCCTGACATAATAGACCTAACATTGTTTCTAGCCATTTCCGCCCTCCTTTTGAGTTGGGCGCAGCAGTGGTTACCCTTTACCAAATGAACGTGCAGTCAGTAGTTTATCTTCTTCTGTTTGTTTGGTCAATTGCCAATTTTGTGAGCAGTGTTCAAAGTGCTTTGGAGGAACTTTATCCATAGTAGCAGGGCCTCGTGGGCCGCTACTCTTCCCTCAGCTCATTCTCAAGTAGAGAATTCAAGTGGCCCTTCCTGGGACATAGCTAATCAAGTTTTTGACGCCCTGCTGAGGTGCAAATGCAATCTACCTTTGCCCTGAATAATGCTGATTCACTGTCCAACACCCAGCAAGGTGGTACACTTTTTGATGCAGTTAAAGGAAAAGCCTATCAGTGGGTATGAGAACAACTGCATTCACTGCTCATATGTGTGATCCTACCTCACTTTTTGCAACAGTATCTGAAGCTTCAAAACCCCTGTGTCACGTTCAGAAAGTTTATTTTAACTACTTTTCTTTATGGCTGAAGCCCCTAGTTTGGCCTCTTTAATCACAGCCTTCCATGAGCAGGCCCCTGCACTTGAGTTTTCTAATAATATGCATCAAGCAATTTTTAAATTGGCTTTGGATTCCACCTCTGCTCATCAAAAAGTTTGGTCCACCCCAATGGTGACAGTGGAACAAATGTGCAAGGCTGAAACCTCCATCAATGCCTCCCTTCACCATGCTCCCCACCTTCAAGTTGGAAACCACATGATCGGGTTAGCTAACAGAGACTTGGATTCTGTATCAAGTGTTGAACCATTATTGGTACTGGCCCCAGAGTTAGCAATGCCCCTGCGCTCAAGTTAGATTACCCTGGTTCATCTATCAATGAGTCAGTAAAAGCCCAGATTGAAGAAGCTGGTTCCAAACCCTGACTCTTCCCAACTTTAAGCCTGAAAAAGAGCCTGACCTTCCCATGTGTTGGGACTTTGGGGGAGGAACTCCAACCTGGCCTCTATTAATCAGTGCCTCATAGCCCCCAGCAAATTAAGAGGCCATCAAGGCCTAAAGTAAAGCTAAAATTGGAAAGGAGATTGAGAGAAACGGTGAATTTATTAAAATGATACTTAAGGTATTTATAGAACTCGATGGATTTGGAATGGGTGGATTCAGCATTGGCTGCTGTTGCTGAGGATAACAAAAAATACATGAGGAATAGCGCATTCTCAGCATATGTTGCTAGTGCACCCAAAAGAGTTAATTAATTAGGTCGACATCAAAATGTAATATCCTGTGGCCCAATTGATTGGTTGGCATCCTTGGCATTAGTCACCGGTGCCAAATTTACTACAAACTTACTTATTGGGGTCAATCCATAATACTTTGAATTCGCTTACCCCAAGTTAATGGGGAGCTCAATATAGTATCCATCTGTATGCAGGTCATGACATCTAGTTGGGGCTTCCCCAATAAAGGTAGAATCCTGACACCCTGATTTTATAGCAATCTCTTCAGTATCAGCAGAGATAATTGAATCTGCCAATAAACAAAACTTCACCTATTTTTTATTGCCCATGAAGAATAGTATCAGAGCTCACCATGTGTCATTGAGACCTTGGTGTACACTGGAGCAGTGGGTATTTTATGAGTGTAGAGCTGGCTCACCCATTAGAACTTGACCTGGACTTGGGTCCTACAGTGATGGTTGCTTCATTGGCTTCCCAGACCTCATACCTAGTTTAACGTCCAGTACCTTTCCCAGTTCACCAGTTTAGCTTTTTGCAATTGGTTCTACACAATGCCAAACTTGGTATTTTTAGTAATTTTGGGGTGGGTTGGTAGTCTTGGCAGCATGTTAGAATTCACCCTAATTCTAATATGTTGTCATTTGCTAATTACTATATGAAGGGTGAGTCTTCTTTAGTGGATACTCTTATTAAAACTCAAGGCGGCAGTTCAATTACTTCCCTTGCTTCCCCTGCAGGTCTCCCATCAGATTTCCCTGAGGCATTAACGGGATATTCAACTATCTTGAATTCTGAGAAGGAGGACTGTCTCCCCCTTCATACTAAATTTAATTTAGGGTTTATAATGGTGCAGGTGGTAGATAATAACTGTCCTTTGTATCTGCATACAGCAGAGGAGGAAGCTGCTCTCAATGCATGGTTTTATGAAATGTTTAGGAAGGGTGGTTGTTCAAAGAGACATCACCAGTTGCTTCTCCCATCATTTTTGCCAAGAAGGCTGATGGTTCCCTTTGTCCCTGCATAAATTGTGGTCATCTAAATAAAATCACAGTCCAAGATCTCTACCCTTTGCTGTTGGAGAAGACAATTGGTCAAGAGATTGCTAAGTTGTGTGTGCTCTCTAAACTCAATCTTGTTAATGCATTTTAATCAAATCTGGGTGATGGAAGTGTCATGACTGGAAAATAACACCATAATTGGGACCAATGTTAGAGACAAAGCTGCATGTCAGGAGGTCAAGAAAAAGGTTGGCAGGCCTCCCTGACCTCAAGAATACCATAGACCAACGCTAGGATAAGGCAAAATATTCCCAGGTTGGTCCTATGGATGCAAGAGAATTTTGGCTTTTTATAAGAGAAAGAGCATTAAAATGAACTAGCTTTGCAATGGATAAAAACTGTTTGCTTTAGTTTTTTGGTGAAGGGGTCTCAAAACCCATCCAGTTTTCAAAATTTCCAGCTTGGGTTGGCTTTTACAATCAATTAACCGAATTAGTCAATTACCAAGTACAGTGCGTTGCCCAATGGAAATGTGCGCCTATTGGTGCGCCTCAGCTTAGACCCACTTCCTTTAATTAATCCTTATTCCAAATTTCTTTAAATTTCTCATGTTGAAACCAATTTCCTGTTGGTCAACTTCCCTATCAATAAACCCTTCACTAAGTACACTGTTTTCCAATTTACGTTTTTTGGACAATGCTGTGTGTGGACCTCTTCAAGGAGGTATTGCATAATGTTAATCATTTACTTTTATCTACTTAAAATTTATCTGCCCATGCACCGTTGGGCCACCTAGGTTCCCTTCAGCCCAGGGCTATACATTACCTCTTGGAGATCCGTGTGGCTCTCTTTTGGTTATTTCATGCACTATAAACCATTCTCTACCTAGGTTATTCGAGCTTAAGCACCCTCTGCTGGGATCTATTAACTTCTGCACTAATGACTAGTTCCATGGCGTTGACTCTGTGCAATATGCACTACCATGCTGGGAACAAGAGAGCTATAGACACTCTCCTTACATTAGTTGACCAACCATTTTTTTATGTGTACAAACCTTTTCTGTGTGGGACTTTCACAAAGCGCAAATGGTCTGACCAGCGGTTGGCTTTGAATATGATAAGCCTCAGCACTGTTTCCTCTTTTTTCTGTAGGTTGGAGCATCTCAGCGTTTTTACTGCTGCCCCCAACTGGAAATTATCTACTCTTCTTGCTCGTACTCTGGATACAGATACTTTGTAGCATGGAAGTTGAGATCACTGACTCTCCACCGGAAATGATAAAATTAATTTAAATAAATGAGGTTTATTTTGACACCATGTTCAGATGATGCTGGAGAATTCCTTGAAGGTATGCCTGGGGGTGATGGCCTTGGATAACGTTAAACAATCCATTGCTGTAGGGGGATAGGGCTGTTCACAATAAAAAACGAATTTTATAATTAAAATACCATATATACCTCTGAGCCATATTACTCTCTTATGACTTATATAAGGAACCCACTCCTGTGTATTAAATTACCCTAGAGAACCCCGCTTGATCTCTACCATGTTCCGCAGCACTCAGAAGGTTGAAAAGGAACTACGTTTACAATATGACAATGTTTATGCAACTGTGGAAGATATGGTGGGATATGTGGACTCAGTAGTAATAGTGGCCAATTGTCCCTCTCCATTTTATGATTCAAAAACATACCAGGGAGACAGTTTAATTCCAAAGAAAAGTTTGTTGGTGAAGTGCTGGCGTTTTCAGATTTAGATAAAGACCATTTGGATTAACTTTCTTCTGACTGCTATTCTTTCATCTCCTTTAGGGAAAATCAGCACCACTATTTTGGTAGATGCTGGAGCCTCTGAAAATTTTATGAACCAAAACCTAGCTGACTACCTTGAGCTGAGCTATGTACCAGGTGGTATGGCTAGAGGAGGGGCTTCCCAAGGTATTTCCACGCTGAAAATTTGGGGTTTAGTGGACTATCAAGTTGGCAACTATCATTTGTCTAACCACTTTCAAGCTATCAAAAACCTCTTATACCCCCCTTTTCCCATAACGATAACATTAGTTACTACAGTATGATCCAAACAGCAATTTTTGATAATCACACAGGAGAGATGGACATATTCAACAAATTATAGTTCAACTTGGCGAAAGCTGTAACAGGCAATGGACAAAACAGTGCACTAAAGGGCAAGAAACGCTCTGGAGGGGACCAGGAAACATGGCCGCCAAAAAATCACAAACTGAGACACCGCCTGGGTTTGTGAATTTTACCATGAAACACAATTAGTACATGGAAATCTAGTATAACCAACCCCTTTCAAAGGTAGAGCACAGGCTCTGACTCTACCTAGGGGTTAAGTCACCACTCTGTGGGAGAAATTGTGCAAGGCACAGGACTCCACTTCCCCCATGCATTGTACATGAACAAGGAAATGTTCCCACACATCTGGGTTGATTTGAGCTTTGAGACCAAAGAAGATGCAGATATCACCACAAAATTATGCATCAAAGCTGTCCTCCCTGAGGGCAAACAAATTGTGAGCACCATATGCACCAGATGGAACAAAGAAAACACTTTGTTCATCTCCTTTGACTCACTCACCACCAATCTCCCCCAAATAAAATTTAGGAGAAGCTCCGAGCTGGACTTAAGCACTACAGAGATATTAAACAGCTAGAATTACAAAGATTTCAATTAATGCCAAACCTGTGCATAGGAAAGGCATCACCATAATCCACTTAATCCCTGAGGTGGCTGCAGACCTCACAAGAATCCCTTGTGTAACACAGTTTCACCTCCCAGAAGAGAAGGTGTCAGAGCCATTCTGCGTCACACTGGAACATGCACTGCCTATCTGCAACCACTGCACCACATTGGGGTACAAGGAACATGCATTCCCTGTGAAGGAGGGCATCATTGCCCCAGGATTCTGTGACAACCCTGTGAACAAAAAAGATGCAGAATTTGGCAAAATGATAGATGCCAACCACACCTTCCAATGGGGAGAGGATGGGCACTACCTCATCATAGACCCAGTAACACCCAAAGCACGCAAAATGCTGCAGAAGGCCTGCAATTGGGAAGCGGTCAAAGCTGCATCACTTGTGGCTCCACCATTGACCCCAGTAAAATTTAGGAAGACATTGAGGAAAACATACAAACCAACCAGTCACAACAGGCTGCCCAAGCTGAGGAGGACATGGAGGAAATTATCCTAGTCACCCAATCAGAGCTGTATGCCCAAAATATAAATCTTTAACAATGCGACTGAATTACAAAATTACATCAATCAAGTAAACTTAGCAGAACTATTTGACTCCACTATGGGTGAAAAACAGGACCTAATTCTCCAAATTTGCACCCCAAAACCACAGAAACAAATCAGTGCACTGCAACAGCCCACTGTGAGTCATGAGTTGAAGAATCTGCTACAAATTCTAAAAACTGCAATTTCCATGAGAAATTGACACAAGGTATGGAATCGGACAATGCCATAGAATATACTGGCCCAATATCACAAAGCAGGGCTAGCAGTAAGGGCATTTTGTGTGGGCCAGGCAGCCCTCCCAACCACTCCTGAGGCGCCATGAGCACCTCAGTGACAATAGGAAAGCTTAACATCACAGGAGCTAGGGCTCATGCATCCCAAGCCAAAAAGCTGGACTTCCTGTGAAAACATCTGTAGATATCTTGGTCATCCAAGAAACTCACTGTCTACAGGGGGAAGAGGGATCCTGGTCAGCCAGGGTCTCACCATCCCTAATGGTATGGATGAAACACTGTGGGGTGGTCATCAGAAATAACAAAAAACTATAAATCACAAACTCCTCCTCATATCTGCACACTCACGTCCTAGTTGCAACAGTCAAAAACCAAGAGGGCACGTTTTTTGATAGCAAGCATCTATGCACCGTAAATTGCAACTGAGAGGAAACAATTCCTCAAAACCATTCCAACACTCACCCTCCCACCTGATACAATCCTACTGGGTGACTTCAACTGCTGGGATAACTTAACATGGACAAATGGACTAGTCTTAGGGGATACCCAACAGGGCATATTGAGTTCCATGCAATGAAGGCATCCCTAAGCCTCCATGATACCCTTCCCCCTGGGTCACCACTTCTTCCCAACATGACCCACCCCAACATACACAAGGGAACGTTTATCTAAATGAGCTGCATTGACTACATCCTTGCACCAAAAACCCACCGCTCCAACATCTCCCACTTTGCAACAAAAAATCAATTTCTCTGACCACTGAATCATTTTGGTGCAGCTCTCACCAACCTGAACTCCCACACACAGGTGTCAACCTGGAGGAAGCTAAACCCAGAAAACATAAATTTGTCCAAAATATCTAACTGAGTCAACTTCTTTTTTTTAGTACTAGATGGTCCCAACCCAAGGGGGGATTCATCGATGTTTATTGAATTACGCCTGGGCTCTAAGAGCCTGAGGCGAGGGAAGGGAGGGAGGAGGCATCGAGAAAGGGAGGGGGTTTGCGCGCCAGAGCCGTGCTGCAGTGACAACTGAGCGGGGGAGGGTTGGCGACATAGTGCAGACCTTCAGGGCCATCTCAAAGTGTACCTGAAAGTGGGTGATCATGTGTGGAAGGGTCCACACCTGCTGGTCAAAGGCAGCACGAAGGAAGGAGTTATGGATGGTCCAGATGGCTGTGGCATAGGCGAGGACACGGAGGGGTCGGTGGCAACCAGGCAATGTCTGCTCAAACATGAGGTCTTGCACAGGGTGTCCAGACCAGGGCTGAGCATGGAGGAGCGCGCGGGCCTTTGGCCAAAATGCGGCGACACCTGGACAGGTGAAAAAACGATGGAGGTGGGAGTCAATAGGCTCCACACAGCGGGGGCAGCTTCGGTGCTGGAAGGTAGGGCCAGTCCGGTCCCCTGTCCTGTATGAACAGTGGAGCACTCTCCATAAGGTGTTGGACACCTTTGCTGACAGGATGGGGTGATAGACGTCCTTCCACAATTCCTTAAGGTCAAATCTCACGGAGGGAGGGAGGAGCTCAAGGAGTCTTGGGCGGATGGGAGGACGATCTTGGGGGTTGAGGCGAGTTGTGACAACTTGTCCATTGTGCACAATTGCATGGCGACGTGGGCTGAGGCCAGGGCCTTCCCTTCTGTATGGGAAGGCATGGTGGATCCGCGCGCCTACTCGTTTCAGGGCAAGGAGAGCCTGGTTCCAGTAGGGGGATGAGGATGGTTTTAGGCGATGGCCTGGGTGGTTTGTGAGCCACTCCCCTAGTGAGGTCATAGATGCTCTAGGAAGACCCAGAGCTGCTGACACTGACTGGCGGAGGGCGGGCGCCCATTGGGGCATGGGGGTCGCGTCCCAGCAGACAATCGGCCATAGGAACTTCAGGAAGATTGTGGTGGCGTGGGATCGCGTGTCCAGAAGCCCTAGGCCCCCTTCATTGCAGGGTCGGGCAATGGTTGAGAGGGCTATTGGTGGATGGTTTGAGCCCCAGATCCAACAGCGGAGGAGTACATTGAGCCGCGTATAAAAGGCATCTGTGAATGGGCAGACGTGCGCTAGGAACCAGACTTTGGAGAGGAGGAACACATTGGCCATCAGAGCTCGACCCTGGGGGGTGATGTGCCGCCGGTTCCAGCTGGCAATCCTGGAGTTAACTGCTGCAAGGAGCAAGTCCTCATTGTCTTTTAGCGCAACTCCTTGTTGGTTGGTGAGAACGCCCAGGTGACGGAAGGTACCGCGCTCAGGTTCAATACCAAATGGTGGGGGGAAGGTGGGGGAGCCGACCTGTACAACTGTTGTCTTGGAGGTGTTGACCATGGCGTTGGACGCCTTGGTGTACCTCTCAATGGTCACAGCAGCGAGGGCAACATCCCCAGGGCAGCCAAATGCAATGGCAGTGTCATCTGCAAATGCCATGGTGCGTGTGGGGGCTTTACCTGGGACCAGAATCCCTGTTAGCTTGTCCTGTAAGGAGGCCAAGAGGGGGTCAAGGGTGATGTTAAAAAGGATAGGGCTCAGGGGGTCCCCTTGCCGGAGACCTTGTCCAACTGGTACTGCCATTGTAAAACCCATTGGCGCCAGGACTCTGGTGTGGAGCTGGTCATAGAGCGCTGATATCCAGCGCCTAGCTGCGGGTGGGAGATGGAAGCGGGCCAGGGAAGCATCAATATACTTCCAGGCTACCCGATCATATGCTTTCTCCATATCCAGAAGAGCCACAAAGCCATTCACCTTACGAGAGTTAGCAGTCAAAGTCACGTGAAGGTCATTATAGTTGTCCCATAACGACCTCCCCGGAATAAAACCGTACTGGGATGGGGAGAGGCGAGGTGACACCCATTTGGTGATGCGGTTGGCCAGAAGCTTCGTGAAGAGCTTGTGGTCTGTGTTGATCAACGCTATGGGGCGCCAGTTCGCCAGGTTCTCACGGTCTGACTTCTTGTGAATGAGGGTCGTGATTGAGCCTCTGGAGTCGGGGAGGACCTCGCCATTCACCAAGAGTGCAGCGAAGAGGTCGCGGAGGGTTTTGGCTATCACTGCAGGTTTCCAGAAGGTACACCTCAAAGGGTATTCCGTCTGGGCCTGGGGCTTTAAGCCGTGGGGATTTCAGAAGGGTTTCCATCACCTCCTGGATGGAAATAGGCGCCAGTAGAGCCTCATCAGCCCGTGGGTCAATGGGCGGCTCTGGAGCCCACCACAGGAAGTCTTGGATGTCCGATGGGTCCACCTGGGTGGCATGGAAGAGGCTGGAGTAGAAGCGGTGTAGTTCCTGCGTGATTTCCTCCTTATCTGAAGTGGTTGTAGTGCCAATCTTCAGTGCAGTAATATCCTGCGCTGTTGACCGGGCTTTCTGTTTCTGAAAGAAGAAGCGGGTGGGGCGTTCCCATTGAGCATAGTAACGAGATGTTGTAAAGTTTGCTGCCCGTTCTTCCTGAAATGTGAGCTCCAAGCGGAGTGCTTCCTGCGCCGCTTCCCAGTCTTCCAACCATCTGGGAGAAGGCGAAGGCTGGCAGTTTCGCTCTAGATGTCTGATTCTGGCTTCCGCCCTTTTGACTCTGGCGCGAGCTGCAGTCATCTGGGCTTTGGCACAGTTGTAAGCAACGCGGGTGATGCCCTCCTTGGTCACCGCCCATCTAGCCTTGTGGTCAAGCAGGTGGGGTGGGGGGAGGTGAGAGTCTCCCGGATGGTCATAGACAGCTTCTCCTTAGTGAAGGGGTTGTTGAGAAGAGCTGGGGCAACCCTAGGCCAGAACCTACGCGACGGTCTAAGTGTGGTGGTGAGGACAACGGTGAGTGACCTGTGATCACTCAGATGGTTGTCACGAGAGATGGGAGAGGAGACGCGGCCAATTAGCAGGGGGCCAATCAGTGCCATATCTATGCGTGACGCTGACTGGAAAGCTCCTCCATCATACTGGATCCTAGTCATGCAACCTAGGCCAGACGCGGAGGGTGGAAGCGCATCTATAAAGCCACTCAGGCGAAGGAAATCCTGGAGGCGACTTGATCCAGGGCGTTCCTTTGCTGCAGGGGTAAGAGTCACGGACGCGACTTATGGTTGTGTTGAAATCTCCTAAGAGGACTGTATTCCGTGGGAGATTGAGTTGGAGGAGCTCTTCCAAGAGCCGATTTTGCTCCTGACCTGCATTAGGCATGTAGATGATTGCAGCGAAGAAGGAGAAGTCAGGAGTGGTGAGTTTGGCCAGTATGAGGCGGCCACCTAGATATTGTGAAAAAGAATGGGTTTTAACCTGGGGATTCAAAACAATAAGGGCGGCATGGTTTGTCCAGAAGGAGTTGCCTCCAAACTGTTCATTCCATGCATATTGTTCGTGGGGGAGGATATGGGGCTCCTGGACAGCAGCGATGTCAATTTGTGCTGACCTGAAGTTTCGGAGGAGGCGGGCTCTCCGCTTAAAGTCCCGCAACCCATTTGCGTTGATGGATTGCAGGGCCAGGGTGCTGCCATGGGGACTCATAGCTGTTCCCCTCCATGTCCTGGGGGTTGCCAGCGCTTAAACCTGCTGCTGTGAGGCGGCTAGTTTTGAGTCCTTTAGCTTGACTATTAGCTGCAATCCGTGAGGAGCGTCGAGGGTTCTGAGGGGAAGGAGAAGGTGGGGGGGCGGAGGACCCAGTAAGCCAGCCTAGGATGCTGCCCCCGCTCCGTTGCAGGGGAAGGACCTGAGGGTGCTCAATGGTGACCTCCGCGGTGTCCCCATTTGATGAGTCTGAGTCCATATTCACTTCCTCCAACACTTCAAAGGATCTGCGCGAAATGGACTGTGGGGTTGGGGTAGGACTCTTTGAGGTGGCACTTCTACCGCAGGCCGCGAGTTGCCAGTCCATGCTGGTGGGCATAGCTCCATTGGGAGCTGAGGGCTGATGCGATAAATCGCTGGTGGAGGTTGGTGGGGGTGCCGCGGAGCCCTGAGTGGGGGTGGCTGACGAGGGGCACCCTGTGGGAGATGCCTTGCGCTTGGTGAGAGAGGGAGTTGACTCTGGGAGATTGGAGGGGGTGCCCATTGGAAGGGGGGGCATGAGCGTGAAGGTATCCCACACCAATAGTGGGGTTAGCTGTTTCAACTGCTAGGCGTAAGGCCTCAGGGGACAGGTCTTGAACGGGAACCCATTGTGTGGGTTGAGGAATTGCTGCTGCAGCCATGTGGGATCGTTTTTGGCCTGGTTTAGGCCCCTGGGTGGTGGCTAAGAGGGCTTGTTTTCGAGCTGTGCAGCCACTATACAAGTGTCCAAGGGCGTTACACCATGAACACCGGGGCGCGCCTGATCAGGGTCGACAAAAAGATCTCAGGGCATGCCCCAACTACCGCCACACGAGGAATAACCTCAATGTTACGGGATACAGTGGGGGAGGGGATGAACGACGCCCTAGCAGTGCGAGCTCTTTGAGTGGGAGCATAGTAAGAGGGGACGCTAAAGTCCACTGAAAGAACAGACCCAAAGTCCATTAAACCACGATGGAGTGCCAGTTTAAGAGACTCAGGATCAACAGTCGTTGGTAGGTTGGAAAAAGTAACCCATGAAATTTTCTCCAGGTGAGAGCGTGTGCGGGAGATGCGAAGAGATCCGCGTGGAATAATGACCTGGAGGGTGGCAGCATGGTCAGCAAGGGCAGCTTCAGTGAAGCCCACATCGATGTAGTGGCCCTCCACTGATTCATGGATGGTGGTGTTAATAGGAATGTCTCCGCAATCGCTGCAAAGTATGAGAAGTAATCCTCTGTATAGAATTAAACAGGGTTATGCCCATAATAAAGGCGAATTGCGTGGGAGAGGGTTGAGCGAGGTAGAGCTTTTTGCGCTCTAGTTTCGGCCCATTTCTTCTTAACATCAGCAATAAACGCCACTTCACGGGGATCAGCTTTGGGTAGCGTTGGTGCTAGAGGTTTTTGCCACGCCCCAGTGGCTCCTTTGGTACGTTTGTGTTTGCTTTGGGCTGCAATTGCAGGTTGAGTGTGAGCTGTTGGCTTGGACAAGTTTGCGGAGTTCCCTTGTTTCTGGAATGTTACAGCAGTTGCTGGCGTCATATTAAATTGAGGGGCGGTTTGTTGGGCCTCGCTAAATTGGGGAGGCCCATCCAGATTGGAATTAACTCCAGCCAGTTGGGAGGAGGGAGATGTTTCATCACCATCCCAATCTATTTGGGTAAATTCAGCCCGAGTATTTGCTGTGATTTCGTGGGCAAAACTCACTGGCTGATTGGTGAATTGGTCGTTTTCAGCATATTGAGATAAAGTGCCGACTTGAGAAGTGCCGATTATGGGGTTTAAATGGGACGGGTGAGATTGGAACTGGTGTGAAGTTCCAAAATCTGAACCATTTAAATCCCCATTGGGAAGAGTAGATTGTCCCAATTTGGTGCTTAGTGAACCAGAATGTGCGGCTAATCCAACCTTACATCCGAGGGTTTGGGGCCAGGTGATTGTTGGGCCTCGCTAAATTGGGGAGTCCCATACAGATTGGAATTAACTCCAGCCAATTGGGAGGAGGAGATGTTTCATCACCATCCCAATCTATTTGGGTAAATTCAGCCCGAGTGTTTGCTGTAATTTCGTGGGCAAAACTCATTGGCTGATTAGTGAATTGGTCGTTTTCAGCATATTGTGATAAAGTGCCGACTTGAGAAGTGCCAATTATGGGGTTTAAATGGGACGGGTGAGATTGGAACTGGTGTGAAGTTCCAAAATCCGAATCATTTGAATCCTCATTGGGAAGAGTAGATTGTCCCAATTTGGTGCTTAGTGAACCAGAATGTGCGGCTAATCCAACCTTACATCTGAGGATTTGGGGGCCAGGTAGCTGGGTATCGCCCCTCATGGAGGGAGCCAGAAACACGGTGTCAGCAATAATAGATGGGGCTGAATTAGCTGACACAATGGGGGAGGTGAATGTCTGGATGGGCTGAGTTGCATTCAACTGAGCAGACGCCATTAAAACAGCGTGGGTGATGGCCTCCTTGGTTGGAGGGGGCCCAGCGGGTTGGTGGGAGGCAGCACACACAGAGCTGTTAAGCGTGCAGGTTGCAGAAGTGCGATCAGGTGAAATGGCGCTAGTTGGAGTAGCTCCAGGTTGGGGGGTGGTGCCTGCTTTCATGGCTGCTACTTGAGAGCGGGTGATTCTGGTTGACCCTGAGGTGGGTAACCGAGGGTTGCTTCGTTTGGGGGTGGTGCTGGCTCGTTTGGCATAGCCTGCGGGTTCTTTTGCGAGGTTTCCCGCCATATTTGCTAATAGTTTTCGTAAATCTCTTTAGTGGAGCTAAATTTCAGGCTGAATTGATTTTCGAAAAGTGATGCTTAGCAGAAAGAGATATCAAAATGGAAGTACTTCGCTATTATACTAAACTATATCATGACACCCCAATGGACCCCCAAAAATTAAAGGTTTTGTACATACTGCCAGAATACAAAGCACACCACTGGACTACAATTCCTTAACATAATCACACAGGAGGAGCTCTGGGACCCAGTCCATGGTGAACCATGTAGGAAATTCCAAGAGCCTAATGTGTGTACCCTACAAATCCTACAAAAAATATTTCAAACAAATCTCCCCTCCTCTTAGCATCAATAAACCAGTTTTTGCCGGAAACACGCCTCCTGCCTGGAGTCAGGACTCATATGTCATAACCCTTTCAAAAAGGTAACAAATTGGACCTGGCCAATTGGTGCCCAACTTCACTATCTAAAACTCATACAAAACTACTCACAAAAATTTTAGCAACAAGATTATGCACAATAGCCTCCAATATCCTGTCACCCAATCAGTTTGGGTTCATACCAGGGCATTCAATATGGACCAATATAAACTAAGTCGCCAACACATGTCAGTCCAAAGCATCTGGAGCCCTGTTATTCCTAGACCAGTAAAAAGCATATGATCGCTTTAGCTGGCTATAACTGAAGGAATGCATGAGCGCTTTCAAACTCCCACCCAGATTCATAAACTGGGCGATGCTCCTAAAAGAATCAGCATCCATATCTGTATGCAGCCCTGGCTTTCTAACTAACAGATCACACCACGCAGAGGACTCAAACAAGGGGACCCTCTCATCCTGCTGATGTATAACTTCAGCTTTGATCCACTCCTTTGTGTTGCTGACTCACGCCTCATGGGCATAACCGCACAAGGCCAATCACCAGTTAAATTACTAGCCTTTGCGGATGACTGCATAACTGGTATAGCTAGCAATAATGATGCTCAACAACTGGAACTCACAATAGAAAAATATTCCATTGTTAGAAACGCATCTCTCAACAAAAGGAAAACCAAAATAATCCTCTTAGGCAAGTACACTAACAACTGGGCTACAAACACCCAAACCTCACAGTCCCCCATGAAGGACATTCCCCTCATCCTTCACATTGCATCACCTCCTTCAAACAACCCTGTCCACCACCTTGGGGTATGTCTGGATACAGGGGTAAGCCAATGAGACAATGGAGAACAACCTACTACAGCGGATGTCCAACCGTGTCACCACCCTTAATGGAAGATCCAAGAACTAACGGGGCGAGTAATAGTTTCCAACTCACTCATCCTCTCAATGCTGTGGTTCCCCACACACGCAATACCTTATCACCTACTTTCATGTCCACAATCCGTGCACTTATCCAGGGATGGCTGTGGCCTGGTACCAGGCCACCTGTACGTGTGGAAACACTTCTTGGCCCGCGCTCCAGTGGAGGCAAGGGGCCTAATAGACTTTGAGGTTCACGCCAACTGTATACTGGGCACCTGGTTAAATGAAGTCCTAGCCCCAAACCTCCTGCAACAACACTGGCCCAGAGCAGCGAGGGCCAACTTTGCACAGGCGCTAACACTATCAAACCAACACAGCCATTCCAGCCTGCTCACATACCTTGCAAACCACACCAACACAGTGGGCCCTCATGGAACCCCTCCACACTTCAAACGTCTCCTCCACACCATTTGGCACATGAGGTGGTCTGTCACGCTCACAGGCACTAATCAGGGAAGGGGCAAGCCCAGAGCCAACTTCACACTAAGAAACCCAGAGGACAACCCCCAGAGGGACATCCACAATGTGGCCCCAGTCATAGCAAGAATTGACTACCTGGATGCTCTAGACATCCCATATGACCTCATAATGCAGAAGGTAATATGTAGCTGACACATAATTGTCATGGAAACGGCAGAAGAAGTTTAGAACAGCCTGCCAGTCAGGATGTGCGAACACCCAAAAAGCAAGCCAGAATTCCAGAGGCATTGCCAACTGAACAACTTGATATGGAGCTGGAAAATGTGATACCACAAAGTGGTGGTGTAACAACAGGGTAAGAAGTATCCCAGCGGCAAACCATACTGAACCCATTCCCAACTCAGTGGTTCTAACTGCAGGAGGTGGGATTAATGGGACAGTCTTGACAAGATTCTTGGCTTGAGCGGCCAACTCATCAGTTGCAATGTGGAGATGTATTCTCTCTTTCCATTGTTGTACATAGGGCCATAAGATCCCCGTTTATTGATGTTGGAAATTCATAAGAGTGGGGTTGTAAAACCAAAAGTGTCAGACTTGCTGGGCCCAATTAATGATAGAGGGAGCTATGGTGACCAAAAGAATTGGTAAAGCCCATTTGGAGTGCGGGGTGACAGACCACCAGGGAAATGCCATCTGGGATGCGGTCAGAACAGAAAATAAAGAAAATTTGAATTTTTTGGCAAGATTTCTTGGGAAAGGAAAGTAAGAAATTTGACCAACAATTTTCTCAGTGCCATACAACTGATTAAATAGTGGTCAATTGGGTAGTGACAGGATGGGGTCAGGGCCCACAAATTTGACCTAACTGGCAAATTGTTCAGGAATGGGGGGTTTGTTCTTTGTGAACTGACATCGCAAAATTTGGCAGCAGGCTGAGTCTCTGTCAGTTCAACCTCAAATGTCCAAACCAGGTCTTGACTATGTTTCCAATGATTAGCACGATGGTGTTTAACCGTTGGGTGATGGGAATCCCCCAAGGCTATCCCTTATAGGGATGAGTTCATTTGGTTGGGAATGGGTTTGGGACAGCCAACCCGCCTGCACTCAGTCATTTAACCGCTCATTCAGTCAAAAGCAGCACATCAGGCACAACACCCGAATTACTATCTGAGGGCTTCAAACCCCCATCAATAGTGCCCAATATTTGTTCAACTGGTTTGGAGATAGAATTGGAACTGTCAGGCAATCTGGCTGATATCTCATTCTTCATGCTTTTACAGCTGTTCAAATTTTGGGCATCAGCCAGATTGCTGGCCAAATTAGATCTGGCTGACTTCAGTTTGGTAATCTCAGCACAGATTTCACCAACTCCCCACAACAGTTCTGCTGAGGTAAGTGTGGGTATTGGGGGTGGGATCCAAAGTGGGTGAGCTGTTACCCATTGCTCATCTACTATATGAGTGAGGTCGCCCTGAGTGATGATAGGTACCGCCATCCTCTTTGGTGTCTTTTTATTCAGGAATGGGAAGACAACATGATCGAGAGCTAAAGGACGTTCCCCAAGACTTAAATTTCCCTTTCCTTTTTTCAAAGGAATGGCACCCCCACAGGGAAATTGTGCCAGAGCCACATTCAAGTGTGCTTTAGGTAGCTTGATAGCCATTATTGTCACAATTTTCTGGGGAGGGCGGGGGGCCTCAGGGTGGGATGCGTGGAAGGCTTTGACCAGGGCCATGCAATTTGCAAAATCGCGTGCCTTGACCCAACTATTTTCATAAGCTGGGTATCCTTTCCAGGCCACGAGATATTGGACTGAACATTGCGACTTATGATATGCTAAGATAGCCTCTACCTCAGCTTCTTCCTTGTTAATGACAATGATTGGTTCCAGGTATATGGGAATTACACCCTTAAAGGGTGACAATTGGGAAACATGGAAGACTGGGTGCTGCTTCCAATGCGCGGAAAGCTTCAGGCAGAACGCCCCATTACCCAATACTTCCTCCACTAAGTGAGAACCCAAACGCTTACTGGCAAACTTGTGGGAAGGGGTTTGAATTTGCAAATGACGGGTATCAAGCATGATGTAGGAGCCCACCATAAAGTCATGACCCAGAAGATGCTTACAGTCCATGAATCACTTAAAGTCATCGATGGCTTTGGTGAGGTGTTCCTGCACTAAGGCTTGAGTTTATTGAATATGGGTAGCATGATCCGCAGCCGCTTGAACCTCAGGATGC
>JAKSZP010013938.1:0-29876 GCA_022478985.1 Massospora cicadina | reverse complement strand
CAAGGAACAGGCCCAACCATTCCCGAACAATTTGCCAGTTAGGTCAAACTTGAGGGTCCTGATCCCAGCTTGTCACTACCCCAATTGACCACTAATTAGTTGCATATCACTGAGGAAAAGTTGGTCAATTTTTTTCCTTTTCTTTCAATAAAATTTTTTCAAAAATACCTAACAATTTTTTATCCTTTCTGACTGCATCCCTGATGGCATTTCCCTGGTGGCCCATCAGTCCATATACCAGATGGGCTCTACCAGTACTCTTGGTCACTATGGCCCCCTCCGTCATCAATTGGGTTCAGCGAGTTTGATATTTCTGGCTCTACAACCCCATTATCACTAACTTCTGGCAGCAATACATGGGGATCTTGTGGCCGTATGTCCACCAATTGCAAGAGAGAATCTGTCTCCTTTCCACCCCTGTTGAAATGGCCCCATATGCCGAGGACCTCATTGAAACTATCTCAGTAATCCCACCCCCTGCAGCAAGACCCCCTGGTTCAGGAGTGGGTTCAGTGTGGTTCGTCGCCAGGATCATACTCACTATTGTGCTACACCAACAGTTTGTCATTTCCCAATGCCCAGCTACATATCAAGTTGTTTAATTAGCAATGCCTCTGGCATCCTGGCTTTCTTTTTGGGTGCTTACGCATCCCAACTGGCAGACCAGTCTAAACTTATTCTAATGTTTTCATGACACTTGACCAGAAAAACTCCTGGAAGTCAGGATAAAATATAAGAAAGAATACCTGTGAAAGGAACTGTATCATTATATAAAACCTAACTGCCAGTTGGGTTACATTTTAAGGCCTGCCAATAGATCAGGAAAGGGAAAGGGTCATGAGGTGGTCTACACCAGCCACTCATATTATGGGGAGGTTTGGGAGTTTAGACAGTCTGTTGGCAATTATATCACTAAGTGCCTTCACCTTTTCACCATAAATGTGCTCTATGTAATGATTGAGTTCATTTCGATTGTTGCATTCTGTCTTGAATTCTGATTTTCCAAAGCCGAGTTTTCGCTTTGAAAATGCTTTTGGTTTTGTCATTTCTGGGCGCTAGGTTGCGCCTTGACTGAGTTGTGATTAGGCTTGTACGAGCCTAATCACAACTCATGTGAGGACCCAACGGGCTGCCTTCTAAGGTGCGCCTGCCCATTCTGAAGTTCACATCAGAATTCTCTTACCCTAGCATTACCTACCTGGGGAGCATTGTCAGTGGCTCCCAAGATGAGCTACTGATGTAAGGGCCGTTTTATGTCCAAAAAAATAAAAATAAAGGTTGTTTCAGGGGTTGGAATACCTCACTTACCTGTTGATCCTTTTCACTGTTGAGATGTTATTCGAGTGGGTTGGGTCAGACACTTTTCCCAGAGGACTTTGCATAACCAAACAGATTTAGGTGATTTTTGGGCTTTTCAGGTGCCGTGAGTACCTCTCCCCACTTGGTTGGCCGTTTTGGTTGCTTGCTGGTAGCACTAAAAGAATATCAATTATACAGTGGTCAGAACTGAGTTTCTCATCCATGACATTATTCCAAAGTCATTGTGCATTGCACGCCTCCAATACCCAGTTTGGCTGACCTCAGTGGTCACTTGGTCCCAGTTTTTGAGGAACCAGCACCGGTGGGAGCCAGTGACTGATGATCCACCCTGTACTTGAAGTGACTGTCAGTTAATTTTCCCAGTGGGGCCTCCCGCTCACCAGGGATTTGGTGGCACTGAGGGGACCTGTCCCAGCAGGCTCCCTCACCCATGGATGGTACACCAAGAAAGGGGTTGGACGTCCAGCTGCACTGTACCGCAAACCCCTCTTGCTCTTCTGTTAGGGAAATCGCCTTTTTGGTTAGATGAGAAGACCATCGCCAACAGGAGCCTGGGAGAGGGCCCAACACATCCAAGTGCTGGGCGTGCATCCTTAGGTTGGGTGGGTTGATTCCAGCATCCCAGCCCAATTTTCCCTCACCATTTGTGTTTCTCTTGAGAGGCCTAGGGTGCATCCAGATTAATTTTCTTGTGGCTTGAGGTAACTCGCCCCAGGAAGCCCTCATCGTGGCAGCCTTCCACTGTGGGGCCCCTCATCAGGGAGGGGCCCTTCTCTAGTGGGGGGGTGATGTAACAGTCAAGTTTATCTCAATCATTGCAAATAACTCATATTCAGACTTTCTGAATATGAGTCAGATCGCTCTAAAATGCTTTAGGTTCAGTCATTTTTTGGCGCTGGGTTGTGCCTCGCTCAGGTTATTGATTAGGCTTAGCAAGCCTAATTGATAAACTTGAGTGAGGCCCCCAAAGGACTTCCGTTTTAGGTGCGCTTTCCTATCCCAAACTTAACTTCTGAATTCATTTACCCTAGCATTACCTACCTGGGGAGCATTGTCAGTGGCTCCCCAGATGAGCTATTGACTACAGGGCCGTTTTATGTCCAAGATAAAAATAAAGGTTGTTTTGGGCATGGCATACCTTACTTATCTAGTGGTCTTTTTCCCTGTTGAGGAGTTTTTGAGTGGGTTGGGTTGGACCATCTATCTTAAAGACTTTGCATAGCCTACTAGTATTAGGTGAATTTTGGGCTTGTCAGGTGCCATGAGTACCTCTTCCTACTTGGTTGGCCATTTTGGTTGCTTGCCAGTAGCACTAAAAGAATATTTATTATATATACAGTGGTCAGAACTGGGGTTTTTCCGTCCATGACACTCTATGAACCGCACCTTAAATGAAAGCAAATAAATATCCTTACCTTAATTAATCGGCTTGCCCAGTATCAGCCATGTTGTATATATGGAACAGGAAGATGCCAAAAAAAAGTGTTGGTTATGCTATTAGACTGGCCACACTATTGTTCTATTCCATCTAAAAAGGGGAAAATGCCCCGCAAATTTGACTATGAACCTGTTGGTGGTGTCACCAAAGTCAGGATGAAAACCTTCTTCCATCCCAAAGCCAAGGAATGGCTCTTATGGAACCTAATGGAGGTCACTTACATGAAGTGTCAGCAACAGAAGCTGGATATTGCCATAAGGAAGTGTGGGCGTGGGATGCATCCAGCAACCTGAAGAGGACAAAAAATCCTTCATGAAACCCAACCCCAAGGAATACAAAATGAATAAAGAGATGGGCCCTATCCTAATTGCACCCCGCCCATCACAAGCAGAGTGGACGGTTCAAGAGGAGGCGCGATGGCAAAAAGCTTGCCTTAAAAGTTGTCAAAGATGGGTTAACTACCTCCAAATCCTACAAATTCACCAACATAAGCCCAACAAGAAAGATTGGTTAAGAAGTTAGCATGTAAACCATTAGCAAAAAAGCCTAGTGCCAACAATTAATCCCTTTCAGAGACACCAAACAACCAGAGTTAGCTGATTGCACTCCAGCAAGAAAGTCCCATTTCAATAAAAAATTCAGTAGCGGGTCAGGTAAATGTTCAGTGTGTTACCACTACTCCCATTCCATCTGGAGAGATGAAAGCGCTCTCAAAATTGGTCCTCAAACCTTCTTGCTACCAACCAACAAGGAGATGAGGATGGAAATGAAGTTTCCAGTGCATAAAATGCCTGTCCATAAATTCCTGTGCACACCAACTGACCTCTCAAAGTGCCAACTGCCCTGCACTCACCCTCAGTAACATCAGCCACCAAAAAACCAACCTCCGTTTATGACTCAATCTATAACCCAAACAGCCCTATAAACCTCATACCCATGGGCTGGACAACCGAAAATGATTATAACAACCACAAATGCTCAGGGGATAGCAAGTATCCAGATAAGGAAAAGGAATATTCATCATTATAAACCAATAATATGATAGATAGAATTTTAATTTCAGAAATGCAAGCAGGCAGCTAAAAAGCAATGGCGACAAACTCAAACCAAGATGCAATGAACCACCCATTGTCCCTTCAGATTGGATGTCAAGCCCTTTGGACAGATCATGCGGCCAATGTTGCGCTGAACAAGAACATTGACTTAATATTTGTGGAGGAGAATCACACCAGCTAGATCATAGTGGCCACAGCTACATATGAGTAATCCAGAAAGAGCCTCTGAGTAGTTAGGGTGTAAGCCTTGCCAAAGCCCCATGAAAACTGAACCTTTTAGAAATTCTTATCAGAGGTGCCTACTGACAAAACCACAATCATAGCAGGAGACCTGAACTGTTGGATGAATACAAATTAAGATATGTTCATTGTTGAATCTTAGAGATTTGGTATGTACCCGCTAAAGGGTTTTTTATACAAGGTTTCCCCCATTGAACAATTATAATGGTCAATATGATGATTGCTAGTTCCTCAATACACTTTTAACCACTTAATTTTATAATAAACATGGGAGCAATTCCACAATCACTTCTTTATTAAATTATATCTTCAGCGGATCCTTCCTTCATCCGCTCTCTTCCTCTTTCTTCTTTCTTCACTTAATCCAAGACAACTCCTCCAGTCCCCTCATTTCACTGATATCCCAGCAGCCTCTGCCAGTATTGACTCTTCTGCTTAGTTTATTCATGTCGCCATCTTTTCATTGGTTTCAGCGTGTTATTTTTTAATTATTTATCGCCTTGATTTGAGGCAATCCAAAACTCTTTCATCAAATGTCAACATTGTTATATTACCCTATTTTAATGGCAACCTGATAAGACCCATCATGACCCATTATCGCCTTATACTAAAGCAACTAATCACTTATAGCTCTGAATCATCCTCAGCGGATTCTGTCCATTGATCCTCTGGAAGAATTTCTCCAATGATCCGTGTGGTCTTAATAGTGGCTTGTCACCCAGTCATATAAATTCTCAACATTACCCCCCCTTGATTGGACTATAAGCTGTATACTTCTTTTTCCCATAATCACTATGAGAGCCGTTCAGCGCCAACATCTGCGAGTTTGTGAGTTCACTTTCTTCTACCAGCTGTGGTTAGGGGCGGAGTTACTTGACCCAGGCCATATCCCACTTCCCCAGTTCCCGTTTTTCCCAGCTTATGAAGATGAGGTTGACGTGGACCTCACAACTGTACTGACCCAGGAAGAGATTCTTCCCGAATTTGTTGGTCACTTGACCTCCTGGCGCGCCCCCTTTGGGGACATCGTGGCCCAGCCCGGTGGGGAGAAAAGCGGAGCTGAGGGCCTTCTGATAACAAAATGGCCCAACTCTTGGCAAGTGGCTTTAGTTGCCTAGTAGTGCTGATTCCTGTTGAACCCCATCCAGTGCCTCTGTCCGTACAGTGGATGCTGTGCTTTGTGCAGTGGGTGATAGCCTGCTGGTCAGGGTCCTTCTCCTGCGCTCCTGCTCACTTTTGATCCTTAGGGGTAAACTTTCACAACAACCAATTAACTCGCCTTTGTTCTGGGGTCACCGTGGCATTCACCGCCCTCAGCGCTGACAATCCATCACAATACCTTCCCATCATGGCGCTCATAAGTAACTTAATTTTGCATGATGACACCACTTTAGGCTCAGGAATAGAGCAGCACCGGACAGCTCTTGGATGGGCCTGCCATGTGGCATTCACCACAACTGCTCCTCTTCCAATAGCATATCCGAGCATGGAGGACTTCCTTGTAGATTTCCCGGCCCTGGGAGCAGCCTTTTCTCCTTGAACCAGCACACACCTGCTCACTCGCCACCCCTTATGGCTTTAGCCCCCTCTGTTGCCATAAACAGAGATTTCCTGGGAGCATCAATGCATGTGGTTACAAGCGCTGCTCCTCATGGGACAGGAACACTTCTGACTTGATCAACCAGCTGAACTCACTCCACCTCATCTATTACCATGGAATCCCAGTCCATCCTCCTCTCCTAGTTCCGTCGCACTGTCCTCTCCACTTCAACCTAGCATAATGGCCCAGGGGCGGACAACAGCCCCTTCGCTATCACCTCAGCAGCCTTCACCTCCACCCCCAACCCCATTTGAGTCCATAGAAAATACAGCACGCCTGAAGCAGCGGAATAAGAAACACAGGTCCCACCAATTGAAGCAAAAAGAATATTGCAAAAAGCCAAAAAAAAGACAGGAAGACAAAAACACAGAGTGAAAGACCTCAATGGACAACCCGCATTAAAAATAAAATCCTGCTAGCACTCACACATATATATTTATATGATATGTATTATTATCTCTCTTTTTGTTTATTTATATATATTTTTTATTTTAATTATTTTTTTATTATTTATTTTTATTTTTTTTTAATTTATTGTTGCTTATATGGTCAAAGGAACTTTGTGTGCACCCAATTTAATATGGCCGCTTGCAGGATCCTTGATAGTATAAGCATCAACTCCCATTTTCTCTATTATCTCAAACGGCCCAATTAAAATATTGACTAGTTTTTGCCTACAGCCAAACCCATGCTGATCATGGAATAACACCATATCCCCATCTTTGAACTGCATTAGGTTAGTCCGCCATGCTTGGTCTTTAGCTTGGGTTTTGATTTTCTTGGTGAGGCTGAACAAGTACGCTTCAGTTTGTAATTTAAATAAGTGTGTTTTTAAGGGAGGTTAATATTGCTGCAGATCCACTCTGCCAGTGTCCTCAATACAGGCATATAGAAGCGCAGGCAGAGCAGGGTGCCGCCCATAAAGAAATTAAAAGGGGCTTTTTCCTGTGGCCAAATGGTAGCTTATATTGTAGGTGAATACCGCGGTAGAAAGAAGGGTACTCCAATTGGAGGGTATATCCATAACTAGTTTCCAGAGTATATTCACCAGAGTCCCATTAACTCACTCAACCATTCCGTTAGACTCAGGGTGATATGGGGTTGTTAGGACCCCGCAGATAACCATTAATTTGTTGAGCTTGAGTAAAATGTGGGAGGTGAAGTTGGTTCCATTGTCAGTAAGAATAAGCTGTGGGCAGCCATGCCACTGTATAATACATTCCATTACAAACTTAGCCACAGCAACTGCCCCCAGATCCCAGATGGCTCGCGCCTCCACCCACCTCGTCAAGTGGTCAATTGCCACCAGGATATACTTAGACGGATTTGCTCCAGTTGGCAGGGGGCCCACAACATCAATAGAGACAGTGTGCCAAGCAAAGTGAGGCTTTACCAACTGGTATGAAGTCTTCTGGTGGAACGGCTTCTCCACCTGGCACTGGTGGCAGAAAGACAGGGTCTCAAGCACGTCATATTCATGCTTTCCTAATAATGCTCAGTCTTAACAATTCTATAGTTTTCGAACTTCGCCATGGCCAACTGCTCGATGTGCACTCATAATAATATTTGAGCGATTAGAAGGCCTTGATATATTCATGGTAACATCCCCTATATGCTTATACAATTACCCATTTCTTATGAACGTATTGGTCCTGAGTTTGTCAAGTAACTTGATTACTTGAGGCGGTTCATCTTCATATCTTCCGCTGAGCATTTTATTGAACATTATATAACTTAGATCTTCCATAAATGCAAATGTCAGTAATCTTGATAAACAATCATCATTTTGGTATTTAGCTCCCGGTCAATGTAAAATCTCAAAGTCATAAGCGTACAGCTTAAGAGCCCATCGTGCTAGCCGCCCTTAGGCTCCTTTAAATTCTGCAACCAACGTAATGATGCATGATCCATCACAACTTTAAACTTTACTCCATGCAGGTAGACTCAAAACTTTTTATATGCATAGATCACTGTTAAGCATTCCCGCTCAGTTATGGTGTAATTTCGTTCATGGCAATTCAAGCTGTGGCTACAGTATGTCACAGGGTGCTCTTCTCCATCATCATCCTTCTGAGACAGGACTGCCACAACAGCAGAAAGGGACGCATCTGTTTGCACTATAAGCTCCTTATCAAAATTAGGATAGCGCAACACTGGCGCACTGACTAATGCCATTCAAAGTATATTGAAGGCACACTGACATCGCTCTGTCCATTTGAACATTGCATCTTTCTTCAATAGCTCAAACAGCAGACCTTCGATGCAACTGAAATTGGGTATGAATCAGCGGTAGTAACCCACCATTCTCAGAAACACCTTAATGTCCCACTTTTTAGTAGAGTTTAGTCATCCTCTGAATGGCTTCTACCTTAGCAGGTTGAGGTCTTAGCCCAGTCGCATCCACCAAAAAACCCAAGATACTCAAGCTGATCCTTGAAGAAGTGGCATTTATGAGGCTTAATTTTGATATTGGCCTCAGCCAGTTGCGAAATACCTCTTCCAAGTGAGTGAGATGCTCAATAAACGTGCGAGAGAAGATGTTAATATCATCAAGATATACAAGAACGCATGAAAGCTTCAGATCATTCAGTATAGTATCCATTGCTCGTTGAAACGTAGCTGGGGCGTTACATAGTCCCTGCAGCATGCATGTTGGTTGGAAAAGCCCTTTTGAGGTGATCACCGCGCATTTTTCTTGCTCCTCTCTAGGCAACTCAATTTGCCAATACCTGGATATCAATTCCATCACTGAGAAGTATCAGGATCCACCAAGCTGATCTAGTGCATCATCAATCCATGAAAGAGGGTATGAATCTTTTTTGGTAATGCTATTGAGTTTTCAGTAGTCAATTAATACACGGTTAGTGCCATCCTTCTTTTTTCAATTAGGACAGGCGAAGCCCATGGGCTCTTGGACAGTTCAAGAATTCCCTGCTCCAACAACTTTTCAATTTACTCAGTGTCAACTTCTTCAGCTGCCTGTGATTGATGGATTGGTCGAGACCTGATGGAAGGGATGGTCCCCAGTATCAAGTCGATGAACAACCCCCCAAGCGCACCCCAGATCATGATTGTCAACCACAAAAGTCTCTTTATACTTTTAAAACAGCGCTTCAGCCCACTCCTTCTGATCTTCTGATAACCCTGATAAATTTTCCCGTGGTAAAACCACCATTGCGCTGAGAGGCAGTTTGATGGGCAAACCAAATTCATCCAGAGAACTGAACTTATGAACCTGTTTAATCTCTTTCACTGAATTCAGATGTAAATATTCTATAATCTGATGCCGGCGGATTCAAACAGGACTGTTCTGAAGATTTGCTATCAATACTTTGATTTTCCCATGGCCTGGTAGTATGATGCTGGGAGCTACATGGGGCTCAAGCCGCGATTGATGATAAGGCCCTATGATTTCCCCATAGAGCCCCGCTGGCACTTCCACCTCTAACTCAGTGTCAATTATTACTTGATGTCCAGAGGGAATGGATATAGCTCCAGCTGCTCTAAGCGGTAGCCCTTGGTATTCATATATTTGATGAGGAAGAGCCCGCGTTTTCTTTTTTAAACAATGATAGCGCACTGAGATCACCCCATCGCTGTAGGCAAGGTTGATTTGTCCCATATGCGTTGAACTCTTCAGCGCTCTACAAGAGGAGAAATATATAGGGATTTGCTGTCCTGCAATGTCTAGTGTCTCTTCCATCGTGTCCACTATAACCCATAGTGTCACATAAATGCAGTTCCAATCAATAAGTCATAGTTACTGTTTGGCAATACCACCTCTGGAGCCACCACACCAATAGATCTGACCTGCAAGGGGAGAGCGTTATATGCTCACTCAGAAGTGGTGGTTTCAGCTCCAGTGGTCCCATACACCACTTGGTGGTCTATGTCGGGTTTTAAGGACAACTTCGCCACCAATTTAGTGGAGACAATGTTAACAGGTGCGTCTGTATCATTGATAGCCTGTACCCAAGTTTTTGCTACCACAAAGTCGCAGTAAGTGCATTCTGATTAAGATGCATCCTGGCTATTCACCTTGTGTACACTTAAGGATTCTGGTTTTTCCAGGAAACTCATAATACCCACACCGATTTTAGGGTATCTGTTTATGATAGTGTCCACTGGGAGGGCGACTTTTATTCCCCTTAATGACAGGGCATCTGCAACTGGTTCTAGCTGGTCTAGCAGATTTTGGTTGATCATTTGACAAGCATAAAGCTTTGGTTGATCCAAAGAGTTTTATCCACCGTTTCTTCAATGTGCGCTTGGGTCAGCACATTTACTTTCCCAACCTGCGGGTGGTAGAGGAAAGTATCATCATACTTAGAAGCTTCAGCTATATTTAACACAGTGGACTCAGGTG
The DNA here is from genome assembly GCA_022478985.1 of Massospora cicadina. Taxonomy (NCBI): domain Eukaryota; kingdom Fungi; phylum Entomophthoromycota; class Entomophthoromycetes; order Entomophthorales; family Entomophthoraceae; genus Massospora; species Massospora cicadina. The sequence goes on along the minus strand of JAKSZP010013938.1, from coordinate 19,857 downwards.
GGACATATAAGTTTGAGGTAGCGGCAGTAGAGAGTACCTTCTCTACTCCGCTCAGGCTTTTCCCTGATAGCCCTGCTCTCGTTGCAAGGGAGGGATCTGTCAGTTTGGGACACCATTGCCCCTAATGCCCATTACGTCCACAATTAAAACAACTCACTCCATAAGACCTACGGCCGTGTTTAGGATAAGTTGGTACATATGGTAGATAATTTTTTAAAAGGACCGATGCAACCAGACCCCCCTTGGTATAATGACCGCCCTTTGTCAGCGTAGTTAGGCCCAGATCAGTAGCTGGTTCGATGTTGATCAGCAATCAAGGAACGTCCATTGTACTGAGAAGAGTATCCTGACATAATTTTTCCTTCCCAGTTATCTTTTCTCAAATGATTAGGGCGAACAACTGCAACAGCGCAGATCTGGTCAGTATTATATGGAGTAAAATTAACAGATAATAGACGTACAAACTGAACAAGTTTAAGGAGAGGTACGTCCAGCTCTAACAATGGAGCTATAACATTGTAAAGCTCGGGTATGGCTTCACCGCTGAGGCCATAGCTATACACACATCAACTTTGGATAGAATGCCTGCTCTGATCAGCACATGCGCTTCCATAGTAAATCAGTCAGAAAATGCAGTGAGGGTTTCATTTCACTGAAACCCAATGGTCAAGAACTCAGCTTTCCACTGCGACACATTCGCAGTTCCGCTGAACAGTCACAGCACCATCTCCTTAACTTAATGGTGTGAAATGGAACTAGCTGAGAGGCAACAGATGACTTGATCAGCACTTCCAACGTCCAAAGAGGAGAGCAACAGCTTTGCCCTTTGTCAATCTGATGTTCCCTCAGTTTCAAACTCAAATTGGCAAAGGAACCCATGAATATTTCCTTCGCGATCAAATGGCGGCAACTTGTCACTTTAAACTCTTTGAAGCAACTCGTCCTGTTTTTGAGCACAGTATCTAACGCAAGTCTCAACTCCTTATAGGGCCAGGGCCATTGTTTCTTGCAGATTTTATTTGGAAACAACCAGGATGTGACATAGCCAGCGGTTGAATTTTCATATGTTTGTTATTAGTCAATGGGTCCCCTGTAGTGAGCACCACTGTTGAATCTCAGCGATTTGGTATGTACCCGCTTAAGGGTTTTTTATACAAGGTTTCACCCATTGAACAATTATAATGGTCAATATGATGATTGCTAGTTCCTCAATACACTTTTAACCACTTAATTTTATAATAAACATGGGAGCAATTCCCCAATCACTTCTTTATTAAATTATATCTTCAGCGGATCCTTCCTTCATCCGCTCTCTTCCTCTTTCTTCTTTCTTCACTTAATCCAAGACAACTCCTCCAGTCCCCTCATTTCACTGATATCCCAGCAGCCTCTGCCAGTACTGACTCTTCTGCTTAGTTTATTCATGTCGCCATCTTTTCATTGGTTTCAGCGTATTATTTTTTAATCTATTTATCGCCTTGATTTTGAGGCAATCCAAATTCTTTCATCAAATGTTGAAATCACCTTATCACCCTATTTTGAAGGCAACCCAATAAGACCCGTTATGACCCATTATCGTCTTATCCTAAAGTGACCAATCACTTATAGCTCTGAATCATCCTCAGCGGATTCTGTCCATTGATCCTTTGGCGGAATTCCTCCAATGATCCGCATGGTCTTAATAGTGGCTTGTCATCCAGTCATATAAATTCTCAACATTGATTACCAGGTCAAGTCAGGGATTTTCCTTACAATTGAAAAGAGGATGAAGACCATGCTTACCTCACAAGGTGGTCATATTTTGCCTGCGGAGCCCCACAGACAGGTTCCCACATGGACTACGTGCTTATGTCATCCAACCCCTAAGCTTCTGACATCTAATAGAAAATTCAGAATAAACTCTAAAAGCTACTATATAATTTGTCCACGTGGAAATTGACCTGGGTGAACCACTAAAAAGTCAAAAATGGCAGATCACACCAGCAACACTGAGGGATGGAGAATGAAGACACGCAATCAAAACAAGATTGATTGGCTAGTCAGTTACATGAAATTTCAGAAAGAAAATTTTTCTCCTTGTAATGATGGGTCCAAGTCAAGGAGAAGATCAATTGCATTAGCTCGAAGTTTGAAAAATCCAAAGCCTATAATGGTCTGACGCCACGAAGCATCTAAAGGATGCTCTGGAAATCCTGAAGCTTTCTCAGTGGGACAGCGAAGAAGGTTGGAGTGAGTACTGGACTATGCACAAATGTGATCGGGCTTTAATTAACAGAAAAATCACTGAGAGCCACGTGAATGCTAACTATCAGTTCTAAAGCTTGGATGGGACAATGACCAAAGATGGCCTGGCTAGCCTCAAGGAAATCCAGTTCAAGGTTAAGATCTAAAAGTTGAAAACCCCGTAGGAACAGTCTCCTCTAACCCTGCAGTAATCAAGTGTGAGATCAAAAGATTTTATGGCGAGATATATCTTGATACTGTGAGACAAGCAAAACAGCAACTGAATCCATTTTAACCAAGCCAAGCAGGTGCTAGGTGCTACTCTCCTGATGACATCCAGATGTCAAACGTCAAAACCACCATTTTTGAAGTTATGCGAGTGTTAAAGGAGTCACCAAAATGAATCCCTAGGCCCTGAAAATATCGGCATAGAAATATACAACATGATTCATGACTGCATTGCACTGAAGCCCACCAGCCTCTATAATCCTGTCCTTGAATAAGCCATTAAATTCCTGGGGGCCAGGAGACTCAGATTTTACTCTTGTACAAGTATGGACTCCAATGGAAACTTCAGAACTTGCACCCAATTGGCCTTTAAAACGCCAATTACAAACTCTTGACATACATTCTGTCAAATAGGTTTATGGCCACAGCACCGCGTACCCTCCATCAGGCTCAGCACGGGTTCCTCAAGGGTCACACCATCTGTGACAGTATTAAGATTATCCAGAACGTGCTTTAAGACATGTGAGGATCTTAACGGGGCTATCTTATCTTTCTTGACATGGAGAAGACCTATGATTGGATAGTGTGGCCCTTCTTGCATGTGGCGTTGAAAGCAGTTTGTATCACCAACGCTTTCTGCTCCTATAATCTTGACGTTGTATTAAGGTATTACAACAAACGTGATTGTGGCTGACAGCCTCACAAACAATATACCAGTTGACCAGGGTCTTCACCAAGGCGATCCTATGTCGCCAGTCTTTTCAACTTCGCAGTCAATATCCTCTTGGAAGCAGCAGAAGCAAAACTCTGGGCCTCTTCCACACCAATATGTGGCAGCTGAAAATTTAAGCCTTTTCTGAAGACACTGTAGTAGGGATCAGCTCACTATATGACCTTCAAGGTGCCATATAACTCCTGAGCCTTTACCAATCAGCATTAAACGTGTGATCAACCTTGATAAACCGCAGTAATGAGGATCAGCAATCCCAACTCCATCCCATCATCAAATTAGTGCCAATCCAGAACACCCAGATGTTCGTCTACCTGAGGAAATTATTCTACAATAAGAGTCAGCAATACTTGAAAACAAACAGGAGGTTTCTTATTTTGTCACCCTGCTTGCCTTCTGGAAACACGTTCACCTCAATCTTGATGAAAAAGTGCTGGCCATCAACGTTTTAAACCCTCCAAACTGTGGTACTTCACCCACATGTTTCTGATAAGCCTGAACTTGAAGAAGAAAATAAAACTCTGCTTTGCACCTTCCTATGGTTCAAGGCAAAAGAAGCGCCAATTGCCCTCAATACCCTGTTTAAGCCAAAGCGTGAAGGGGTGTCAAAATCTGAGGATCGCTTGCTTGGAGATGAATATCTTACACATCTATTTGGGCCAAAGTTCTGATGGTTGATCCTCTATAGCGCCTGTAGCTTAAGGGATTTGGACCGTTTAACAACTCACTAGGCCTATTTAATTTGCCTCGACTCTTCTGGCCGATTTTGGGCGTAATTTTTACATTGGGTTTGGGAAATTCTTCCGAAGCAGGCTTCTTTACAAACTGAAATTTAATCTGTCCAGTTTGTTGACACTTTCTCCAAAGGAAGGATTCAAAGAAAATTAGGGAATTGACAATTTTAAATATAACGTTATTATAAGCTATTTATTAGATAATGATCATTAGGCCAGGCGTCAGTATTTATACCTCTAGGGAATCTCCTGGCCACATTCAGAACAAAATTTCAACAGCTATTTTGCCACTCAGTTCAGTCTATGACTGAAAACTTTTCTTAGGTTCATTGGTGGCAAGATACTCCCAAAATTGGGAGGATTTTAGGTACAAAAATTTCAATAAATGCATGCAAAGTTCTCCTAAGATCTTCAGGATTTCAGTTTCATCATACTGCTGACAAGACACACCTCTTGTGAAATTTTGGTTTTCATTTTAGGAAAATGACGCACTCCTAATCAGGACGTCAGCAGGCCTCTTTCTCAATAGCCTTAAGTAACCCCTTTTGGGCAGTCCACAAAAGTGCTATTGTGCCAATTACACATATTGACATACAGATTTCGCCCTCAAGTGGAAAAATGTAACGTTGTTTGTTCGTTTAATTATCCATGGGAGTTTTAAATGTAACTTTAGGTTGTCCCCAAATTATTTCATATACAATGAAATGGTTTGTGTTTTGATAATCAGGACCAATCACTGAGATTTGATGCATTGGAATCAGCCATAATATGCAAGCATATTCAGGCCGAGCATCTAATAAATTAATCAAAAAATTGTGATTGAGATATTTGGCCCAAGTTGTATTATTGCAATAGGTGGTAGCTCAAGCGTTGAAAGGATAATCGGCCTGATCTGATGGTTTTCAAAGGTTTATTTGTGAGTTAACCACCAGAATCTGACATTTCCCCCTCTTGACTTGAACATAAGCCTAAGAATCCTGATTAGCCTATGTTGGTCTTTTTCTTATCAGTCTGAACGCCCAATGAGAATGGAGTTGGTTTTTCTATTTGGTAACTTTGGCTGGACTGGCCGATGGGTCTGAAGAATGATAGGCCAAAAGCACGTCGAGTATGAAGTTGGATCCCCTCCCCAACCTCAAGTGTGAACTAATAATTAATTAGTATAGGACTATAATATTTTTTTGAGTTTTGTTTTTGTAATTTTAAGTTTTTATGCTTTTATGTTTTTTTCAACTTTTTTCTTTTCTTAATCAGCCCAATTATTAAGCCTTCTTAGAATTTTGCATGGACTAAGTTGCATATATGGCAGGTCATAATATCCTTGATGGTGTATATGAACTTAGACGTTTTCTTAATCACTTTGAATGGGCTGACCTAGATGCAATATAATTTTTGCATTTGGACCAATCTGTGGGTGTTATAAAATAGAACTTCATCATCAACTTTGAATTTGGCCAGAGGGTAGAAATTCTCTAAGTCCCTTTGATGTCAGGCCTTTTGTAGGCAAAACTGCTGTCAAAGGCTTGTGCTTGTAGTTTAATTAAGCATCCGCAGCTTCTCAACGTACTAAGGGTAAGTGTTTTTACCAGGATCCTCTAGGGCCAAATATAGTAGCGTTGGTAGGGCTAGGTATCTAACGTATAGTACTTGCAACGGGGACATCCTTGTTGATGAATGGTAGGAGATATTGTAGGCAAAGGCTGCTGAACTTAGATATGTACTCCATTCAGATGGTTTGGCCAAGGTTAATTTCTGGATATTGTTCACCAACATCCCATTTGCACGCTCAACAGTCCCATTAATTTCGGGGTGATAGGGAGCAGAAAGTAAACCACATACTCCCATTAGTTGATTGAGCTTGGAAAGGACATTGGCAGTAAAGTTGGTTCCATTATTGGTCAGAATAAACTGAGGGCATCCATGCTTGTAAATGATGTTTTCAAGTACAAACTTGGCGGTAGTTGCCGCTCCAGCTTCCCAAAATGGCCTTGGCCTCAACCTAAATTGTCAAGTGGTCGATGGCTACAATGATGTACTTGGCCTTCATATTGCTTTTTGGAATCAGGCCAAAATGTCGATAGATACAGTGTGCCAGGCTAAGCTGGGCCAAACAAGCCGGTAAGATGTGTTTTTTTTGGAATGGTTTTTCGCCTTGGCACTCTGCACAGCATTCTAGCGTTTCTTGGATGTCAAAATGCATTGAATCCCAGAAGTATAATTGCTTAAAATGCTCTTTTGTCTTCTTGAATTCGCCATGCCCTATGGCCTTATGCGCTGCCATTATTAGGTCTGTTTGGGCCAATGGTCTTGGAAAAATAAACTCTTAGTCCTTGACAATTTTTAAAGTGTCCCATTTTTGACAGTTGTATTTTTTTGTAAATCTATAGTATTTTTTAGACAGATTCAGGCTATCCTGATACTATCCAGTGATAATTTTCATAAACAACTCATTGGCAGCCCAACTAAGTGTTGCGATGGTGGGTAGTCAGGATAGACAGTTGGCATTTTGATGTTTTGCACCTGCTCAATGCTTGATGGTGTAGTAATAGGCTTGCAGCTTTAATGCCTAGCGGGCTAATTTGGCCTCAGGTTCTCTTAAGTAGGTTAATCATTTTAGGGAAGCATGATTGTTAACAACTTTGAAATAAGTACCATGAAGGTAGACCTGGAATTGCTTGCAAGCATATATGACAGCTAAGCATTCTCATTCTGTCAACATTTAATTCCTTTTGTGAACGTTAAAGGTCTGAATAGCAAAGGCAACTGGATATTCTTCACCGTCTTCTCCACCTTTGGATAACACGGCCCCCACTGCTGTTCTGGATGCATCAGTTTGGATGATAAATTCGCGATCAAAGTCTGGATATTGAATAACAGGTGCGCTTGATAAGGCTGATTGGAGTTGTCAAATGCATCCTGGCAAGCTGAAGTCCAGTTGAATGTGACCTTATCTTTAAGCAAATAGAAGAGCGGCTCTCCAAGTTGTGTGAAGTCAGTGATAAACTGGCAATAGTACCCAATCATGCCTAGGAATACTTAAATATCGTGCTTAGATTCACGCCATTTTATTTTAGTGATGGCATTTAAATTAGAGGGTTGGGGACGAATACCCACTTTATCTATCACAAATCCGAGATATTCCAGTTGGTTTTTAAAAACTGACATTTCCTGGGCTTGTTTATTAAGTTTGCAGCAGCTAACCTTTTTAAAACCTCCTCTTAGTGTTCCAGATGGTCGTCAAAAGTGCAGCTGAAGACGTTGATATTGTCAAGGTATACTAGTACACATGACAATTTTAAATCTCCCAGTATTGTGTCCATTTCTCGTTGGAATGTAGCTGGGCATTGCAGAGCCCTTGGGTCATCTCATCATCAGAAATAGGCCCTCTTGGGTTTTGATTGCACATTTCTCATGCTCCTCTTCGGGAAGATCTATTTGCCAATATCTTCTGATAAGATCCATTGACAAGAAGAACTTCGCCCCCCTAGCCTATCCAAGGCGTCATCAATTCATGGCAGTGGGTACGAATTTTTTGGTAATGTTGTTTATTTTCCAATAAAAAAAGACTACTCAGTTGCTTCCATCCTTCTTTTTCACTATTAAAATTGGTGCTGCCCAAGGACTTTTTGAAGGGACAGCGTTACAATCAGGAGTTTTTAATCTCCTTGGATACTGCTTCTTCTGATAATTTGGAGCATCTAATTGGGCGTAATCAGATAGGTTTATGATCTCCAGTATCGATTTTGTGGGTGACACCATTAGCACAACCCAAGTCAAAATTGTCTTGTGCGAATATTTCCAGATATTTAGAGAATAACACTGAGCTTGGCCTTTCTTGGAGTTGGTCAGGTTGCTTAAATCAGCCATAGGGACAACATTATTTATGCTGAGTTGATCCTTATCAGGGAGCCCTAATTCAACAAAAGTTCCGAACTCATGGAATGTTTGAAGTTCTGTGGTAGGGAACAGATGCAGAAAAGCGATTTTTTGATGTTGCCTAATAGAAATGGGCTGATTTTTCAGGTTTGAACATAAGATATGTATCTCTCCATGGCCCGGAATGATAATACCAGGGGTAATGTTTGGTTCAAATCGAGATTTAGACCATGGTTAATATATTTCACCATAAAGACCTTCTGGGATATTAATCATTAGTCCTATAGGGATGATTACTTGTTCTCAGGATGGTATAGTGATGGTCTGATTCAATTAAAGTGTAATTCTATTTGACTCATCAATCTGAGTGGGTAGTTGTTTTAGCTTTGTACAAGCTTTTGAATACTCAATCAGGATGACTCCATCTTTGTAGGCCAGATTTATGAATAGGCTGTGTTTCTTTTTACCAACTGCTTATCCCTTTTATAGTAAAATGGAATAGTCTGGCCAAGAATGGTGAGAGTATCGTCCTTATGATTGGTAACAGATCCATATCTTAAGAAATCAGTCCCAACTAGGATTTATAGTTTGTATTTAGCAACACTATGGCAGGTGCTGTTATTACAATGGATTGAATCCGAGTGGTAGGGTACTGTAGGCGCCCAGCAATATGGTGTTATGCTCTAGTGGTTCCATATTCCTGGCAGTATAATGGACAAGTTCGTCTCGTTTGTTACATTCTGACTCAGATTAGGATTTTTTGAATCCAAGTTAGATCGTTTAAAAACATTTTTAGGTTTGGTCGCTTCAGACATTGAGTTGTGCCTCACATGAGTTGTTAATTAGGCTTATGTGAGCCTAATTAATAGCTTGGGTGAGGGCCCCAAAGCGCTGCCTTTATAAGGCGCGTCCGCCCATTCCAAACCTCAGTTTGGAATTCTTACCCTAGCATGTCCCTTCTGGGGAGCATTGTTTGTTGCTCCCCAGCTAAGCTCTGGTTGGCGGGTCCCTTTTCATTCCTGAATAAAAATAAGGGTCATTTTGGGGTTTGCATACCTCTCATACCTGTGGTCTTTTTGGGGTGCTCATTTCCAAAAGAGCTTTTGTGTAAGTGGACAGACCAATCATGAATTCGTGCGTAACCAATAAGCAGGTTAAATGTTTGGTGCTTGTCGGTGCTCCAAACCTCTTTCCTGATTTGGTTAGGCCGCTTTGGTTACTTGATGGTGCGCCAAAGGAACTTTTATATGGCGGCCAGGAACTGGTTTTTCTGGTTTGTGACAGGCAGTGGGCAACATCAGGCACAATTTTCATTTTTTAACCATTTTTGTACTGACTATATTGATAGGAGCGCCAATATCAACAATGTCCCAAACTTGCACCTTGTTTACTGCTATGTCTACATAAGTACATTAAGAGTAGTTTTCAGAAGTATTTATTGTGTGAATTCTGTGGCTGTTGCCCGATTCCAGGTGTGCTTTTAGGCTTGAGCAGATATCTGGCAAGTTATCTGCTAAGGTCTTCATGGGAATAGCCGCTTGATCGTTGTTAGCTTAGGTAAATCGGTTGAACATCTGGGTTGTAGATCCAAACCCTGGTCAATAATTTGCTTCACGTAAGGTTTTGATACCTCTTCTCAGGCTTCTTTGGTTATTTTCTAGGGTTAGTTTCCTTTGCGGTGGCCCAAGTAGTGACCATATTGACATTATTAGCCCTGATATGGTTTTTTCAGCAATATCTTTGGCCCTAAGGAGCTCGTCAGGGTCAAGTGGAATGGTTTGAAAATTGGTGGAGTTAGAGCATGACGCCTTCTACTCCACCTGCTCTTTTCCCGCCTCACTGTCACTGTTAATTTCTAGAGCAAATTTGACCCCATGCTTTTTGTTGGACCGTCTGTAGCAATGATTACCAAAGTGCCCTATTTGACCACATTTGTAGCGTGTAATTGGCCCTGTTTGCTGTTTTTGCTCAAATTTTTGGTTCGTATTTTTGGAAATATTTCCCCTTGTTAGACATCATGTTGTTTTTTGGGCCCAAAAATAGAGATTTTTGCTGATTTTTGGAATGATTAAGTGTGTTGAAATTATGGGAACAGCTTCTCTAGTAAGTGGTGAGGTCTTGGATTTCCAAGCTTCCATTGAATGTAGGCAATATGACATTGTGCAGTTCACGGAAGGGCATATTCACGTGCTCCAATGCAATCTTGGCGTCAAACTTATCTATTGCCTTGCACCCACGCAGAACTTGTGCCTCATGGAATAATCTATCCGCAAAGTCCTTAGTAGTCTCATTCTGTTTGAATTCAATATTAAGAAGCTCTCTTTTTCGGGTTTCTAGTTTCTCAGGACCTCCAAACTGTTTGGTTATTGCAATTTTGGCATCCGTATAGGTCCAATCGTCGCCCAAATAGGGCATAATGAGGTCACAGCTATAAGCATCAAGTGAGTTAATAAGTGCCAATTCTTTAGCATGGTCTGAGGCTCCTCTCATTGCTTTTCAAAAATAAGAGGAAAGAGTGAACGTTTCCATCCTTATTGAACTTAGGTAAATTCAATGGTTTAAAGTCATCTCTCCCTGTTTCAGCAACAAGAAATGTGCTTCTTTTTGAGCATCTTGGCGTATCGTCGCTCATAATCAACCCTTTTCCCATTGGGATGTGTCTGATCTTGGGATTGCAGCCAGTACTCTAGGCATAGAACAGATGTTTGAGATATCAGTTTCTGCATTGGTGTCAATTTCTGATGATTTGGTTTGATAATATTGCTCTAAACTACTGGATTCAGATGCCTGAATTCGGCCCTTAGTTTTTCAAACTGTTTTTTGGCCAGATAAACAAAGATTTTTCCTACTTTTCTTTCGTCAAAGCTGGGTGAGCAATGGCTACTTTGTTCTTTGAGGTTGTTAGGCTCTTTTTGAATAAAGCTTGAATAGATGCTATGCTCTTAATGTCTTTGCCCATACTATCTACTTGGGAATTTGCAGTTGATAAATGCATTCTGAGTTCCCATATTTCCTGAGTAATTTCAGAGTTTTATTAGCCTGCAATTTAGACACAACCATTCAAATTTTTGAAAATTACTTATTGTTCAAAGCATCATCCTCATCCTATCTGGGATGACTGGTTTCTCTGCATAAGCTCTCCCCACGTTGACAAGATTACAGGTGTAGGAGGTACCAGTTGCAGATTTGTGTTGACTGGGAAATTAATTTGAGATGGCCTTGACTTTAGTTTCCATCTCGATGTCACTGTTTCTTCTGGCCAAATCTGCCAGGAATTGGTTACTAGAATCCATATTGGAGAGTGTCACCAGTTTTGAGTGAGCACCAGTTGTCAAAATCTTAGGATCGCTTGCTTGGAAATGAATATCCTACACATCTATTTGGGCCAAAGTTCTGATGGTTGATTCTCTATAGCGCCTGTAGTTTAAGGGATTTGGACCGTTTAACAACTCACTAGGCCTATTTAATTTGCTTCGACTCTTCTGGCCGATTTTGGGCATAATTTTTACATTGGGTTTGGGAACTTCTTCCGAGGCAGGCTTCTTTACAAACTGAGAATTTAATCTGTCCAGTTTGTTGACACTTTCTCCAAAGGAAGGATTCAAAGAAATTTAAGGAATTGATAAAGTAAATATAACTTTATTATATGCTATTTATTATATATGATCATTAGGCCAGGCGCCAGTATTTGTACCTCTAAGGAATCTCCTGGCCACATCCAGAACAAAAATAACAGCTATTTTGCCACTCAGTTCAGCCTACGACTAAAATTTTCTTAGGTTCATTGGTGGCAAGATACTCCCAAAATTGGGAGGATTTCAGGTACAAAAAAATTTAATAAAAGCATGCAAAGTTGTCCTAAGATCTTCAGGATTTCAATTTTATCATACTGCTGACAAGACACACCTTCTATGAAATTTTCGCCTCAATTGAAGAAAATGACGCACCCCTAATTGGGACGTCAGCAAGCCTCTTTCTCAATAGCCCTAAGTAACCCCTTTTAGGCGGTCCATGTAAGTTCTATCATGCGAATTACATGTATTGACATACAGATTTCGCCCTCAAGCGGAAAATTGATAATGTTGTTTGTTCATTTAATTTTCATGTGATTTTTAAATGTAACTTTGGGTTGTCCCCAAAATTTTTCGTATATTAATGAATGGTTTCTATTTTTAATCAGGACCAATTTCTGAGATTTTATGCATCAGAATCAGCCATAATATGCAAGTGTTTTTGGCCAAGCGCATGATAAATTACTTGATCGAATTGTTGTTGAGTTAATCAGCCTAAGTTGTATTATTGCAATAAAAAGTAGCCTAAGTGTTGAAAGGATAATTGGCCCAATCTGATGGTCGTCAAAGGTTTATTTTCGAGTCAACCGCCAGAATCTGACAAGGGGGAATGGGAATGCTTGATTTTTGAGTCCCACGCCTGGAGGATATGCGCCAAGTCCTTACTCCAAATGGTGCACATGCACATGCACATGCACTGCTTGACCCTAATGAAAAACGATAACTGGGCAAGTGCCCAGTGCCTTCAGGAGCCATTCTCCTCCCACTCCTTATTTTTATGGATGGTGACCCACCAAGGCTGCACGCCAGAAAGCCAGATTCTATACAGCAGATGTGCAATTGGGCTGTGAGGTTTAGATGTTGGTCATTTGAAGCTTTAGCGCATGATGCAAAACAAATTTGTTTGTAGTTCAATTCCCATAATTCCGCCATGAATTCAACAACTAGCTGGGATGAACATAACTGAATTGGCCACAAAGGTTGCAAGCAATGTCATCAAAATTCTCTTCAATTATACCCCAGTCAAATATGAGAAAACGCTCCTGAAAAATGAGTGCAATCAACTTACTCAACCCAAATCCTCAATTAATGGGTGGCAAAGCCATGATATCAACTACCCCACAAAGGAGTTTACTTTGGGCCTTAATTACCATCTGGTTACGTCTAAGCAAAGGTCAGTCACCTGGAAGATCCTGAACTAAGAGCTTAAAACCAGTAAGCATAGTGGACAGACTAAATACATAAAGATTTCCCCTTCTGTGCCAGCTAGAAGCAGATATTGGCCACTTCTATTATAAGTTTGCCGTTTTCTGCAAGTACTGGTCTACAATGAGGTACCTCCTTTCAGGCGTTGATTCATTGGAGGAACTGCACCCATCACAAGACCAGTTTTTGTGTTGACCATAAAAACATCCCTGATCCAGCTGCATGCCTTCATTTACCATTATTGTATATGGATTGTACACTCAGCCCTCGTTGCCAAAAGTTTTGGCAATGAGCGCCCCCATTACAATAGTTTGGTGTTAAAGACAATTTGGATCCTATCCAATCAGCTCCAGAGAATAACCAAATTTTTGCGCCTATCCCCAAGTGTTATATGCTTCATGCCTGGCTTTCCACACCAGACCGCTCATCATATGTGATGAAGCATTGAATCAATTAAGAGTCCAATGGCCTGTAAGCCTGTCAGTGCTAGAATGTGGCTAGAAATGGCGATTTCCAACAAGCAATGGTCGTGGATTTGAGCTGTCTAGAGGCCCAGTTTCCCAGTCCTTTTAATCTCAGAAAATCTCTTGTATTAAGCCCTTTCATCTTACTTTATTTTGCTTTTTCTAATTAAGTATGGCTTTTTTAATCAAAACCTTACAAAAGTAAAATGAGACCTAAGTTGGAGCATCATCTTTTTTGAGAAAAGATCTTTCAAAAGGTCCAGTAGTTTTAGAGTTATGCATTACAAAAATAGAAAAACAAAAAATATATATATAGGTCAAATTGAGAACCTTCTCCTTTTATAGTTAGTTAAAACTATCACCAAACCTCTCAGCAAAAAAGATATACTGATTCCCAAAAAAACTACAAGTAAACAAAAAGTAAATCAGGTGGGTCAACCTTAGGATCATTACCACACCGAGAATTTTTCTAGCCAGTACATGTTTCAAACTTATATTGGACAAAACCTACACTAGAGTGGAAGCAGGAATTACCCTGTCAAGCTAATACCCTACAATACAATTACAAAAATTTACATAATTTTATATGAATTTTATCTAGTATATTTTAATTTTGAAAAACCCTCCCATACATTTGCTTCTTGATTTATTGAAAACTCTTGATATAAATTTAAAAATAACTACCAAATTTTAAAACTTGAGAGCAAGAAAATGTCTTTTACCAAGCAGCTAAACAAGATATTTTATAATTACAGACTGTTTCTTTTATACAAACTGGTTGATCTACTCAGCGCTATTCATGTTTTATAATTTATCATATGATATCATTTATATTAGCTTTTGTATTGTAGATGCCATAGATAAATATAAGTGTAATTGAATATCCAATTAATCAAACGACTACCAAACTAATTGACAAAACATAGAGCTTAATGTATTACTAAATTACCACCCGCATAGCATACCATTAAACCATTTAGTCCAACCAAATAGCCACCTAACTGCCTTAAAACCTATTAAACCTATTAAATTAAACGGATTAGAATTCTAGAGGTTGAAATGATATACTGTTTCTCATTACAGTCATATAATTTGAAATTTAATTATAACACAAAGGCTTATATGCACTGAAATATTTTAATGTGTAACATAAAATAGAATGTTTTTATGACATTAAATATTAGTTTTAATCTTGGGATTGGTGAAACTCTTTAACTTTAATCTTTCATATGATGGAACATTGTAATGCCATCATTGCATTTGATTTTTTATTAAAATTTCTGAGCTTCTGATTTGTTGAAGCTTAAATGAACTTCTTGGTTAATGTATTATTTTATTTAACTGAGGTAAGCCAACCAGGGGATGGACATTACCAAGCTAAAAACTAAACTAAAAAGTAGCGTAACTAATTTTTTTCAAACAAAAAGCCCAAATGAGCGATTGAATAAAATGCACTAAACAAAAACAACCAACCAAGTGCAGCGGAGAGTGTTAATCCCTCCATGGAGGAAGGTTAGGGGGGATTGGGGGGCTCATCGTCAGCATCAGATCTCTTTCCAGAGTAGGGTTTGTGTTATGGAAGATAGCAAGGGCGTCTAGGCTATGGCAGTTTGTGGTTTGATGTCTCTGATGATTGGTACTTCTGATTAATTACCACTTATAAAAATGGAAGTAATATTTGGCTAAAGCTTTTTTGGCTTATATGCGGGCATCTGGTAGTTTAAAAAACGTGGCAATATTTGCTTTAGGTAATCTTAGCTTTCAGATTCTGTGCTACAATTACCACTTTTTGGATAGCATTGGTGACATTTTTGTGTATTTGCTTTACAATAATCTTACTTTTTGGAGTAAGGTTTTTGGCAAAACAGGAGGTGAAATTCCTCCTGCGAGCACTGCCAATGATTTGGTGGCAGCTTTGCAGAGGGGACAGCAATCTTGGTGCGGCGTCTGCTTCCACTGCAAGCTGGTGGTCGCTGTGGAATGGTTCAGCATTTGTCTTTGGGGAATATAAACAAGGGGGAAATTCTGCATCCTATTTTGCATTACAGAACTGGTCAACTTGCGGCATTGGTTCTTCAATGATATTACCTGATTTTTAAACTTCACCCAAAAACTCCCATGGGTTCTGGCATAATTGAATTGAGAATTGGCATATGGTTGAGATTGGTTGATTCATATGAGGTTGCATGGGATCAAAATGGGGTCTATTCCTGCACTTGGTTGGAAGAATCATGTGTGGCATTGGGGCAAGGTGGAGGCTGATTGGTGGCTGCAGGTGCATCTGCAGCAACAGGCTTTGGGGGAGGGGGAGGTAGGGTCGTACCCCATGTTGGAATTGGCGTGGGGTGGGTGGTAATTTGTGGCTGTTAGACAAACTATAAGCGCCATTGGATGCTGCTAGATATGGGCACTTGCATTTTGAGAGGTCAAACTCAAAACATGAAGAACAAATCGCTCGTCTGCCTTTGATGCAGGCCCAGAATGGATGGTTGGGGGCAGAGGTGATAGCAGTGAGATGGGGTAATTGACGGGGCAATTTTATTAATTTTGGGGCTGATTGTGGCATATGCCTGAGGCCAGCAAATCGTGTGGCCCCATTTGGGGCCACAAAATGTAGGATAGAGTTGGAGCCATATGCTGCCAAACCTTCCATCAGCTCCTGGTGGAGCACCTCAGGGGGAAGGTGGGTAGGCAAACCAGCAAACTGAACCACCAAAGTGGTGTTTTCTGGGAGCCAGGTCCAACTTGTTGGGAGAGGAGTATCCTGGAAGACAAGGGGCACCGGTGACACAGCGGCGGCATTGGCTTCACAAGTGTAGCCAAGATTTAAATACCCCTTATAGGGGTGGAAGTTAATGAAAAAGGCAGGATGCATCACCGCCTGAGCCATTTCAATAATGGCTTGGTCGTTGTATGGGAAAAGTTTCCCATATTTGAACCTAAGGCTGAATCACATGTTGCTCTGGGGGAGCACCTGAGGGGCAACGTGGCACAGCTTGGGTTTGAGCAAGGTGGGTGTCAAAATCCTTAAGAGGAACTAATTGTCCCAGGGATTTGGTGTAACTGGGTGAGCCAATCTGAGTGCATTTTCCTGTCAGACAAAAATGGCAGGTGGGTTTTTGCCGCTTCCCCACAATGGGGCAGCCAGCGAGGAATCTGATGACATCAAAGTTAAACTATAGCGGTCAATTAAGTTTTACTTTTTAAACTATATAAATTGCTCAGAAAGTTACGTCAAGCAGAAAGTTGGTTGAAGAGATAGTTATTTGTTTTTACCTAACTGTTAGTGGTAAATTGTTCATTTTATCAAATTAAATGGTTTTGGCTAAGAGGCTGGTGGGTATCTAACCAGTCTTAAAGGTTTGTGGTAATGTTAGGCAGTTTGATGGGTATTTGATTGATTCAGTGGTATAATGATTTAGCCTAAGCAGCTGCTTATTAATACCATTATTAATTCTTACCTAGGTATCTATTGAAACTATTAGATAGCAGTAACGAGAAGCCTCTAATCAAAAAAAATAAATATAATAAAGTCATAAAAAATAGATTAAAGTAAAAATAAATTTAAAACAGTACTCTAATGTTAGAAAGCTTAATGAAGTATATATAAGGCTATTTTGTTAAAATTTTTTTTTGTTATGCAGAAATATTATATGTAAGTTTCAATTAATTTATGCATAATTTATAGATTTAGTTGGATGGAAGTATACATATTACTAGTTTTTATTAGCTTCATAGGGTACTTTTAGGATTCTATAAACAAATGACCAATTACCCTTTCAAAGATTTAATGCATATATGCATCTAAAATAGGGGTTTATGTAAATTAAAAAACTCATATATATGCATTAAAAAGAAGGGTTATATAATTATAATTATACATATATGCACCAAAAAATGAGGCTGATGTAAATATAAGATTCATATATGCATCCAAGAAATAAGTGTTATATATTTTTATCTAAAGTTTACAAAATAAAAGTTACTGACAAGAACCAAAATAATCATAAAAAGTGTAAACATTAGCCAAGAAATTTTTAAATTTAATGACCAAACAATAAAGAATTACCCTCCTCCACCAAAATCTCCATAGGAAAATGGAACACCTAGTTGAAGGGATGCATATCCCAAATTTCCCCTCAAATTTTGATGAAGATGCAAGATATGAAATTGAGGAGCTTGATTTTGGTCTGAGCCACATTTGCACAAATTTGGCAAAAACTTTTCTTTTTGACCCCAATAATCCCCAACCCTGCCAGCTCACCAATTCTTTTAATTGTGTACTTGCTCTCGTCACTTTTGCTGAGCATCAACTTGCTCAATATGTTGAGGTTATGGGCACCTCTGGCCTCATAAATGAAGAAAACCCACAACTATACCTCCTTATGCCCTATGTCACTGATGCTCCCACCATGATGCTTCCCTCCATGATCTGCCAGCTAAAGTGGGTGCCAGAAAAAAGATTCCTAAAGTCTACTCACCTTCTGATATGGCTTCATAGGCTGATAACTTAGGGGCCATATTAAGGTTTTTACTTATAATAATCCATTTATTTGGCTCATTTTCAAATAAAGATGCGTGGCAGCTCCCCCTTTTGGGTTGGGCACCACTAGTGCTAAAAAATAATAAAGAGTTTTTTTTTAAAAAACAGTGAAAGGGTTAAGGAGACAAAGGCATTTGAGGAGGAGGAAGAGGTACATTATGATAATCTAAAAGACAAAAAGTACAGTTCAGGAGGGGTATAGCTGTTGTTTATCTAAAAGGGAAAGTTTTTAACTTTGCAAATAGATTATCTATATCAATTTAATTAAGTTGCAATTTTACTTTTATCTTTTTCTGATGAACAACCTTTTTTCTAAGGACTAAATAAAAAAGACTTTTGATTTTTTTACAGTTCATTTATAATACTTTTCTGATACTTAACTCTAGAATGATAAATACCTTCTATACTTGCAGTAAGATTCACAAAAAGTTAAGAAAAATAAAAATAATAGAAAAAGTTTTATCATAACTCCTAGAATATATTTATTTAACTATTGAAGAAATTACATGGATCATGTATACATGACCTCTAAACTTTATTAAGTTACATAATGTAGTTCTTGAGAAGTTGGGTTATAAAGTTAGCAAATTAAAATCAGCAGGATAGGCCATTCAAACTCCCTTAAAATCATGATAGTGTTCTTTGCCGCCAAGTAAATGACACTTATATGGTTACAAACCAACTATTTCAAGCTTTACACACTACCCAATTTAATCAGAAATTCTTGAGTTTTAGTTTACCTGATGACTATAATTGATTAATCTAGTTTATATTTTAGATATTAATAATAGTTATAGAAGTAATTAGCCTAACAAATAAATTAAACTGCCAACTTCTAAAAAACCACTAAACCAATCAAATAAACTAGATAACCCCAACTCTCTTTTCAAAAATAATGAAAATAACCAAATGGCCACTAAAACACTAAGCCAAAATGATAAATTATTCTCATACAATTGCATATTGTTTACATTTCTTTTTAATTTCTTTTATTTATTTAATATGCTTTTGAAAAAAAAACCATGTTGGATTTTGATGTAAGGAGATGCTCGCTTGGTGCTTGGTTGGCTAAAATCAACAATAGGGGAGTTAAACCACTAATGATAAAAAGATATAACAAAACTTTAAGAACCTTAAGAATATGGGGTTTTAAAGCTTTCGTTAGGCGTCACCAAGAATAGATAGAAAAAGTCCATCTCAACCTCAGATAAATAGTATTTAAGTGTAATGATGTTTGATGGAAATTCAATAATAAGTGCAGAATAGCTTATATTAGTCTGAAAAAGGAAATATGTGAAGTTAACCTATCAAAGCTCAGAAAACTCACTTTATTTAGGCGGAATGATGAATGGGGAATCATTTTGGGGTATGATGTAACCATGGAATAATGACTTATTATATTCGAGCCAATCCCCTTTCTCAAAAAATATTTACCTTAGGGGGACCCCAACCACGTCTATAAAAAGGGGTGGTCCTTGTGTAGGTGCTGGAATGCGACTGGTAGGGGCTGGAGGAGATCCCATCAATGGAAATCCCATAGTCTGTCGCAAAGTTGGAGTAATTTGATTGCTAAACTTCATGTTAATTGCCCGTGAGGTATTTGACCTAGTGTTACCCCAAATAGTGGGGTTCCACTGAAAATTGGCCAGGGTTTTTTGGCCAAATTACTCATTTTATTACCATTAAAATTGGTAGCATCATTGTGGTCTAATAAATATCTGACATTTCCAATTTTCATCTTATTTGGACGCACAACATTCTTATTTTGAAGCCTAGGAGAAAAAATGTCTGACATCACCCCACTCAAGAATGTGGGGGGGGGGAGAATAGGGCTGCAGAAACTGGCCATGAACTTGATTAATAGTAACTCCAGTAGCAAGGGATTTGATGGAGTACTCCTCTCCTTGCTTGTAGATAACTACAGAGGACTTCCCAAATGGACCCAAGTTTCTCCCTTCTAGGGTGATATGATTGTGATAATAAAGCAACAAGTCAGATACTTGGAAGGAAGGAAGAGGGGCCTGTAGCTCATTAGCAGCTTGACCCTCTTTTATGACAGTCT
>JAKSZP010013937.1:0-29949 GCA_022478985.1 Massospora cicadina | reverse complement strand
CCATTATGAAAAGCTGTTCAGTACTAGTATTACATCTTCATGGCTCACAGATTCCATTTGTTGTTTGATAGACCTCTGCACATTGCTGCATGATTATTTGTCCCAGAATCTGACCCCTCCATTATCATTCTCTAGAGACTTCTTAGTGTTTTCAAATACAAGTTGTAAAGTTTGACATAATTTGTTGAGGTTCTCTCATCCATGATTTAGGATATACATTTTATCCCACGTTGGTAAATGCTGAAAACATTCGTGTGTTTATTTACCTTATCAATTTTTAGGATCACCAAACTACGCTTCACCTAAATCTTTCTGTTAGTCTTGCTCAAAAGCATTAATCCAGGTAGTGCTTTCTATCTTTATTCATAAATATACATACTCCTATACCTACCCTTCCTAGTTTGTTATATTATGACTATAAGGCTTACATCAAGAAATCATAAACTACACTGTCAAAATGGCAGATTTTATCATGTGTAAGTCTAACCTAAACCATAGGCCAATGTCCCAATTCCCAAAAATTCACTTCCCTTTTATTTTAATTTTATAGTAAGGACATGTGATTTTGCCATGAATTTTAGATAATATTAAGACCAATTCCAACTGCATTTTATCATTTCCCAAGTATACTTTTTGCTTTTACAATTTTCTGTTCTTAATTGAGAAATAAAACTCAGAGGAAGGAGCTCTCTTAATACAGAAATCTTTTAAAAAATTTGAAAAGTTCAATTTGGGGAGCACCAGGCATACATAATTCATTATCCCTCCTAATTACACTTATTTTGACAAAAGTAAGATTTAACCCTTTCCTATGTGCAAGCAAAGAATATACTACAACTGGTGAAGATACCTAAGAGTTGTAGTACTTAAAGAACAGCGCAGCTGTTCACCAAATCCTCTGTACCCTATATAGGCCAGTACTCTCACAAGTGAGCGCATTGGTCTCTTTTGTTATTTCTCTTCCCCTGCTTTTTTAAAATGAAAACATCACCTATTATAGTACTTTGTAAGTTTAGAAAAGCATTTTGTGCATCATGGCGCACATTGTGAACAATAAGAACGGCTAAAATGGTTGAACCCTTTATAAAATAGAGTTAATTAAGGCCCCAAGTGTAATAGTTTCTTAATTAATGATTTGGTTCCTGGGAACTGAAAGTTGACACCAATGAAAACTTATTCTCCTCAATGTATCGTGCTTTACTTTTCTTCTGTGCTTGGATATTCAGATTTCTTAAGCTGTGTCATCTGAGTTAAGTGCTGTCCAAAGAATACCAAAGAATTAAAGAAATCTATGCTAAGGAGGGAGATCATCTAATTAACGCTATCAAATGTTAGCTGAGTAATTTTCTATCAAGGCTGTTGATGGGTTCCACATGGTTCCTTATGTGAAGAAGTCATCCAAACGCATCTTGATCCATCTGCAGTTGTTCATCCTGGAAGAATAAGACAGTGGTATTGAAGCCTTCTCTTTTATTTTGACATCTAAATCAAAGACAATTTGAAATTTAAAAAAAAATACAAAAAATTGCTGCTTAATCAAGCCAAAACTTATGGATTCAATGCTTTCGACGCCTTCTACCCCCAGCTTGGGGTGGTGGTGTGTTGTTATCTGGCGTATTTTGTCCACCGCCAAAATGTGTCTGTGCTGGCTCTACTAGCCCTCCTAACACTACTGGGCATTATGTCCCCCCTTGGGACTTGGCCTACCTCACAAGTTCCCAGGAAGTGGTCCAGAGCCCTTTGGTACTCCCATTGAGCAATTTTCATTTTGGCTTTCAGGTCGATATGGGAACCTCTTCCCATATGCAAGTGCAGCCATCATCAAGATGACCACAGTGGTTTTAAACCTGCTAGCTTCATAGATTTCCACCCCTTTTAGTGGTATTTTGACCTCAGTTTCCATTCCAAGGCCAATGCAACAGAAGCATCTAAGCTGTTGTTAATTTTAAAAATATTCTACTCCCTACCATTTTCACCCAGCTCCCAGATGAGGCCACTTTGGTGGTCCAGTTCACCAGGTTGCCCTCCCACCTTTCCCCTAATCGCCTCTGCCACAAGCTCACAGAGGGTTTGGCCATTTATGGCGCAGACCCCATGCTGAAATTCATGGTTCTGGATGGAGTGGATCATTTGGCAGCGCCATGCACCTTTGTGACGATCTGCCCATTCCATCATGACACCCATCTCACGATTCCCCTTGTACAGTGATTAGATCCACCCCTGATCACCCATTCTGGGTATGTGTCAAGGATGGCTATGCTATTTGCCCCTTGTGCTTTGAGCTTGATCACTCAAAGTGCAAGTGCCCTACAGCTTCCACTTCCACCACTTCCATCGCTCCCCCCAGTGTCAGCTCAGTTGCTGCCACACCCAAATTTTTTGAGTGTGGCTCGATTCTCCCACCCCCAACCTCAGCAAATTCTGGCATGGCTTCCAAAACTGCAGCCAATCAAAATTATAAAACTTCTAAAAATCGGTCACTTTACACCAACCTGAGCCAATGGCTGAAACAGTTTCAGCTGAGCTGCCATGGTCAACAGTTTGTGGCCAATCAGGTGTGGCAAATTTGCCAACTCCAGTGGCTGGCCCAGCATTGGCCAAGCTAAATCCATTTGAGTGCCTCAAATGGATTGATGAAAATGACCAGTCATATAACGTTAAACTGGATTTTTCATTGGAGGAGTTTTTTGTCAATCCTCCTGAATTTCATACCAACTGTTTTCATCCCAAAAACGGTTGAACTGATTATAAAGTTATAAATAAAATGGCAGTTGAAGCCGCTGCAGCTCCTGCCAACACCCTATTCCTCCAGCAACTCCATGGGCAATAAAACCCCTGGTTGAGGGTATTCCAATCCCCAATTTCCCTCATGATTTTGAGGGAGAAGCAAAATATGAGATTGAGGAGCTAACTTTTAGTGTGAGCCGCGCCTGCATTGATGCAGCAAAAACTTCTCTTTTTGACCCTAATTATCCTGAAACCCGCCAGCGCATCAAGTCATTCACTTGTGTGCCTGCTCTCATCACTTTTGCTGAACATCAACTTGCTCAATATGTTGAGGCGATGGACACCGCTGGCCTCATAAACAAAGAAAACCCACAACTATATCTCCTTATGCCCCATGTCGCTGATGCTCCCACCACAATGCTGTCTGCCATGGTCTGCCAGCTAAAGCAGGCGCCGGACAAAAGTTTCCCCAAATCTTCCTCTCCTTTTGATATGACTTCCTAGGCTTATTATCTGAGGTGTCATATTAGGAAAAATTTTATTTCTAATAATCCCTTTGTTTGGCCATTTGAAAGTAAAGATGCATTACGGCTCCCCTGTTTTGGGTTGGGAACCACTAGTGCTAAAAAAGAAATAGTGGAGTTGATCATATGATCTTATATATGTAAGGGCTTTCCAGTTGATGTAAAGCGTTTCAAAAGGTTTGCCTCACATGCAGCCAAGCCAAAGCTAGTCACCTGAAACCCGCAGGCCTTCATGTTCCTTTTCAAGTTGTGGAAGCCCATGGTTTTTTGTCACAGTTGATTTTGTATCTAAGTTGCCCATCCCACAGGGTTTTAATATAGTTATGGACTTGGATCATTTCACTAAGATGAGCATTTTTACCTTGCCATACCACCATCACATATGTGCAGACTTTATATATGTTTTTGGTAAAGACCTTTTTCTTGCATATTAGCTTAAAAGAATATAGAGTGATTGGGCCCCCACTCTAAACCCAGTTATAAGGTCTTTTCTAACTGCTTCAGATCCATCTGTGTCATATTGATGTCTTTCACTCTTATTCAGATGGCAGAAAGATAGGATGAACCAAGGGTTGGAGCAGTTTCTTCAAGTAAACTTATGATGAGAAGATTTTGATTGTCGCATCTCACTCTAGACTAATACATATATAGTAATATGGTCCAATCCATGGGATTGTCTCCCTTTTCACCAACTACAGGCAAAACCCTAGTTTCAATTTATGGCCTCAACCAAATATTAAGGCTGTGGTGGTAAATGAAAAGGCTAAGTATCTTTGGGCTATCCATCTAAAGGTGAAGGTGTATCTGATGACCGTTGTGAGATTTAAAAAGGACTTGAAGAATGGGAGTGCCACCATATATCTGAGCAAAAACCAGGGGATTTGGTGATGTTGAACGTCAAGAGTCTTCAACTCTAGCAACCAATTTAAAAGTTAGATATAGAGAAAAGGACTCATATCAAAATTGTGCAGATAGTTGGGGCATCTGCATACCTTATCAAATTACCACCTTCCATTGAGTTGTTCCATGTTGCACATACACACCTTCAACTCCTTAGACCAGCCCCATGCTGGCTTAACCTGATTCCATGATTTTAAAAGTTGAGACTTAATATGTGATTGGTGCCATTTTAACAACCTTACTGTCCCATCACAGTTACAGTACCTGATATCCTGGAAGGGGTTTAAGAATATATATAATAGTTGGATGATAGCCTGAGATGTACCAAAGTACATATTTTGATAGAGTTCTTTAACCGCTGGTTCCAAAGGAATTTAATCCCTTGTCAAAGTTATCTACTCATGCTGCCATTAAGCTGCCCATCCTCAACAAAACTATGCTCTCAAAGCCATCCCATATGAGGAGTAGTACCCTCTATAAAGTGGAGGTGCCATGTCCCATGGCATGCCTTCGTGAGTGGATCAAAATTACAAGTAGGATATGAGAAAGTAAAAGGGGTCAGTTGCCAGCCCCAACTAGCCTCAGATAAACTGTGGATAAATGCTGGGTCAAGGCCAAGTAGGCTCTGGTTATCCTCAAAAATTGCACTATGAAAGCTGGAATGATATATCAACGGTTTTAAGATTCACCAGTTACAGTTTAATGAGAATGGGTTCTCACGGTTTTTTCAAACAATGATTGGACTCATTTACTATGTTTAATGCTACCAAAATGATAAAATGCAGCTGTTGTCAGAAACTCAGAACCATGCATAATTGAGGTATAGAACTACCAAGGGGTGGTAGTATTCTTGTTTTGGCTAAGATTTTTTCTTAGCCCCACATAATCAATCCAGGCATTT
The DNA here is from genome assembly GCA_022478985.1 of Massospora cicadina. NCBI lineage: Eukaryota > Fungi > Entomophthoromycota > Entomophthoromycetes > Entomophthorales > Entomophthoraceae > Massospora > Massospora cicadina. Next base: position 24,897 of record JAKSZP010013937.1, on the reverse strand, counting down.
GTATCATTTCCTTTATTAAATTTTAGTTATCTGACCAACCTCTCTGTTTGTCATCTCTCTCAGTTACAATAAAATACCTATTCTATAAATATGTTGTAATTGACACTAAGCTCAGCTTACAACTGCACTGGTCAATTACTTTTTATAATAAAACAAGGTTAGTTTTAAAAAGACAGTAATCCTAAAGTCAGATAATAAATATTATAATGTCAGAGGAATTTACTGAGCATCTTAAACAAGCTAGGTGAAAGAAATAACCCTCTCAATTTTCCTTTTCCGTGGCTTTTCTTTCTTGTAACAATCACTTTAGTTACTATTATTCGATTCAAACAGCAAATTTGGATAATCACACACAGGAAAGATGGGCGACTTTAATAACAAAAATAATACAACATGGGCGAGCGTCGCGGCAAGCGGTGCACTTAACGGTGCAACTAAGGGCAAGAAACGCCCTGGAGGGGGACCAGGAACCCAAGCCATAAAAAAATCGCAAACTCAGACACTGTCTGGGTTTATGGTTTTTACTGTAAAGCACGCGCAATACATGTACATTCAATTCAAACAACCTTTGTCAAAGGTGGAACATGGGATCAGACTCTTCCTTGGGGATGAGTCACCAACCCTGTGGGAGAAAACATGTGTGGCACAGCCCTCACTTTTCCCTCACGTGGTGTACGTAGCCACCAACAACAAGGGCTATGGCTGGATCAATATTGGTTTTGAAACAGCTGATGAAGCTGATGCTGCAGCAAAAATCTGCGTGGAAATTGCCCTCCCTGAGGGCAAAAAAATTGTGCGCACCATGCACACCAGATGGAACAAAGTGAAAACTTTGTTCATCTCCTTTGACTCACTCCCCACCAACCTTCCTCATAAGGTAATCAAGGAGGAGCTCCGCAAAGGTCTCATGGCCTACGGAGAAATCCAAAGACTCAAATTACAGCGATTTTGCTTAATGCCCGACCTGTGCATGGGCAAAGCTATCGCTGTAATCAACCCCTTCCCAGAAGTGGAAGAGGATTTATCCAGAATTCCCCGTGCAGCAGAATTTCACTTCACAGATGGGGGCCAGTTGGCTGCATTCTGAGTTACACTGGAACGCGCACCACCCATTTGCAACCACTGTGGCTCACTGGGCCACAAGAAACATGCATGCCCTGTAAAAGAGGGCTTAATGGAAAATTATTTTTGTGAAGAAACTATGGACGAAGATAATGAAAACTTCGCCAAAATGACTGATGGCCACCACCCATTCCGCTGGGGTGAAGATGGACTATACTCCATCGTGGACCCAGTTACAAGTAAACAGCGTAAAGCAGCACAAAAAGCCCGCAAGAGAGCAGCGGCTGAAGTGGCAGCACATGCGGAATCTGCCATTAACCATGGACAAATTTGGGAGGATATTTCAAATATTTACCAAACCAACCAATCAGAACATTATGCCCATGTTAAAAATTTTCACAGTAACCAGACTGAGCCACAAAGCGTCATCAGTAATGCACATACTGAGTAACAATGCAACCGCAATTTGGGTGAAAATGCGGTGCACAATGCAACAAAGTTGAATCTCAAAAATATAGAATCCAATCAACAACCCGCATCAAATCAACATGAGACCTGTGCGGGAAAAGTTGATGCAAATGCAAAAAACCACAATTCCCTTGAATCACTGGGTCAGATCAAGGGAACCAACAATGGCAGTGAAAGAGTTGGAGTACAGATGCGGAGCATGGCCAAAATGAGCCATGGTGGGATAGGGCCAGAGGGTCCTCCCAACTGCTCCTGAGGCGCTGCGGGCACCTCAGTGTCAATAGGGACGTTAAACATCACAGGAGCCAGGGCTCATACATCCCAAGCCAAAAAGCTGGCATTCCTGCGAAAACCTCTTGTAGACATCTTGGCCATCCAAGAAACCCACTGCCTACAAGGGGAAGAAGAATCCTGGTCAACCAGGGTCGCACCATCACAATCAGTATGGACGTCTCACTGTGGGGTGATAGTCCAAAACAACAAAAAATTTAAAATTACAAATTCATCATCACACTTGCACGGTTGAGTCCTGGTAGCAACAAACATGCCAAGATGAAATAATTTCGTTATCATGTATCTACGCACTGTGCACTGCAACTGAGAGAAAACAGTTTTTTCAAAAAAATTCTACTCTCACCCTCCCACCAGATATCATCATGTTAGGCGATTTCAACTGCTGGGATAACCCCAATACAGATCGATGGCCTAATCCCAGGGGATACCCACCTGGACACATTGAATATCGCACATTGAAGGCATCTCATGGCTTATAGGATTTTCTTCCCCCCAATTCACTAATCCTTCCCCGCATGACGAGACCCAACATACATGAGGGACTGCTCATATTGATGAATCATATTGACCACATCCTCATCCCACAATCCCACCACTCAAGAATCTCCAAATTTACAACAAAAAAGATCAATTTTTCTGATCACCGATTAGTTATGGTGCAGTTAGCACCAACCCAATCCCACACACAGGTGTCACCTTGGAGAAAGCTTCACCCAGAAAATATAAAATTGCCTGAGATATCTGACTGGGTTGAAAACAAGGGTACAAACCCAGAATTTACAGCCCCATTCACTTCAGATCCCATTGGAACATGGGAAAATTTCAAAAAAAAGATTTAATCAACAAAACCCAACATATTGCATCGCGCAATTACACCGCGGACACAGCCACAATCAAGCGTACCTTGGCAGAACTAGACCACCTGGAAATAAATACTCTGAGATCTGGCTATAGCCCTAATTGGGGACGCAAATGGTCAGAAATTTCAGCCCAACTTAACAATCTCATCTTCAAACACCAACACAGAATTAAAGTATCAAATAAAGGTAAGTTCATAAAGGAAGGCGAAACTTGTTTGACATACTTTTTCCGCCAATTCCTTTCCCACGGAAACCAGCCCACATGCACACAGGTCTGCAAGACCAACGGCACCGTGGCAACTGACCCTGAGGAGGTTAGGGCGGAAATACACCTCTATTACACCAAATTATATCACGATATGCCAACAGATCCACAAAAAATTAAAGAATTAATTCAAAATGCCAAGATACAAAGTACACCACCAAATTACAATATACTATCCCTTATTACACGGGAGGAGCTTTGGGAAACAATTCGCGGTGCACCACGTAGGAAATGCCCAGGGCCTGATGGGATACCCTACGAATTTTACAAAAAATATTTTCAACAAATTGCCCCCTCCTATTGACGTCAATGAACCAGAGTTTGTTGGAAACTCGCCTATTACCAGGAGGCCATGAATCCTACGTTATAACCTTGTATAAAAAAGGGTGACAAGTTGGACCTGGCCAACTGGCGCTCAATTGCACTCTCCAACACTGACAAAAAAATTCTAACAAAAATTTTAGCAGCTAGATTAGGCGCAATTGCATCTGACGTCCTATCACCCAACCAGTTTGGGTTTATACCAGGGCGTTCAATCTGGAACAACATTCACCCTGTTGCAAACATTTGCCAATTCAAAGCAACTGGTGCCCTGGTCTTCTTGGATCAGGAAAAGGCGTATGACCGTGTTGGCTGGCCATACCTAAAATAATGTCTCCATGCCTTCAAACTCCCACCAAGATTCATAAAATGGGCGATGCTCCTAACAGAATCTGCAACCATGGCTGTATGCGGCCCTGGATTCCTAACGAACAATATCAAACCACACAGAGGGCTCAAACAAGGGGATCCCCTCAGCCCACTGCTATAGAATTTCAGCTTTGACCACTCCTCCGAGTAACTGACTCACGTCTCATGGGGATAACTGCACAAGGACAACCAACAGTCAAGATACTGGCCTTTGCAGATGACTGCGTAGCAGGTATAGCAAACAATGAAGATGCCCAACGGCTGGAACACACTCTAGAGGAATACTCCAAGGTGAGCAATGCATCGCTCAACAAAAGGAAGACAGAAATCATCCTCTTAGGCAAATACACAAACAATTGGGCCACAACATCAGAACCTCACACTAACACTCAAAGAAAAAACCCAATTATATTACCCTTTGCAACACCTCCCACCACCACTCCTGTCCGCCACCTTGGAATCTGGCTAGAATCAGGGGGATATGCTAATGAGACAATAGAAAGTAACCTGTTACAACGGGTATCCAAAAGCGTAGCCTCCCTCAAGAGGAGAACCCCAGGACTAACAGGACGAGTTACAGTTGCTAACTCGCTCATCCACCCAATACTGTGGTACCAGGCCCATGCGATAGCCTTCTCACCTACCTTTATAACCTCAATTCGCGCGCTTATCCAAGGCTGGCTGTGGCCTGGCTCTCACCCTCCTATACGGATGGAAACACTATTTGGCCCACGCTCAAGCGGAGGCATGGGACTAATAGATTTTGAGAGCCATGCCAATCACATCCTAGGTACCTGAATAAAGGAAATCCTTGCTCCAGACCTCCTGCAACAACATTGGTCCAGAGCAGCAAGGACTAACTTTGCACAGGCGCTCAAATTAACCAACCCACATAGTCCACCCAGACTACTTTCATACCTTGCCAAGCACCCTACTGCAACAGGTCCGCTTAGAACCTCCCCTCATTTCAAACATATCCTCCGAACTATCCGCCATATGGGATGGATCATAGAGAACATGGGTACTATACAGTGAAGGGGACGACCCAGCCCCCAATTCAAATTAAGAAACCCAGAAAACCACCCCCAGAGGGATATGCTCGCAACAACTCAAGCATAGCTAGGATAGAATACCTAGATATGCTGGACATTCCCTATGATTTAACCACACAGAAAGCAATGTGGAAAATAACACCACCCACTCCTACAGCCAAGGATAAGAGCAAACGCCTGGCGCTGTTTGAGAAGGACCTATAGGACGGCGGACCGCTCCAACTCCCTCCACAAAACATGTGCAGTATGTGGAGGGGAAGGATCCCTACATCACCACCTAGAAACATGCCCCCCAACCAAAGCTATATGGCAGGAAGTCGCACGCCTGCTCAAAATTCAAAATGAACAGGAATTCTTGATATCAAAAAGTATCTTCGCGCTCCAGATTGAGTCACCAATCCCATCTACCCTCCGCTCCCTAATAATACCCATTGCAATGTGGACAATCCACACAATTGCATTAGATGCGTTCAAGGATATGGTTTCAGCCATTCATGGGATTATTAACAGATTCCATGTCCACTTACTAGAGCACTTCCAAGCCTGGCTCTATGGATATATGAGACCAATACAAAAAGCGCTCATAGAATCATGGTTCCCACTCTGGTTCCTCCACACAGACCCTTTCCTTCACACCTGCTCCATAGCAGGGGAAACCCCCTCAAAGTAGTGCACCAACCCCCCATACCTGGCAGTCCCGCTGGCAACAGGGGTAACTTGAGTACCCTGGGGTGCCCAATTTTTATATTTGTTATTATTCTCTTAGTTTTACATATATTCAATAATGTCTGTCCCCTGGTCGGCTTACCTCAGTTAAGGAATATTTTCCTTTTCCATTATAAGCTACACTGAAGAATCCCATCAGTGCGTTCTTATTCTGGAAAATGGCAAAAACCATTCTCCTAAGACGTCAGTAGTGAAGACCTTAACAATTGGTTTTATCCCAGCTTGGGAAAGTGAGAAAATATAATAATAAAAAAGGGAATCAAATTTACGATGCCATAAAGCCTCATAAGTTGATAGTAAGTGATTTGGGAGTATTGCTAGTGGGGTGGGAAAAGTTGACCTTCGATTGATATCCTTGTCATGGTCTAGGGAAAAATGATAGTAATTTCATTCTATCAATTACTAGTGTAGGAATCCAGATCTCTTATACTCACTGGTGCTTACGCCACTGGATCCCACAAAAGCTTTAATAAAAGTTATAAAATAAACCTCTAAAAAACTTGGATTTATATAAGGTTTATTAGGAGCGTGAGGTAGTAAAGGAAAAGCAATCCCCTTGATATCTGCCCAATCCATATTTAAACTGATTTTGAGGGTTGGGGAGAATTTGAGGATAGTTTGGAATAGCTTTGACGCATTCTGAATTAGGAAATATGATAAACTCTCCTATCAGATCATGGAAAATGTGAGTTAATTTTTGGGAAAACGATAATTGAGGTTTTGGGGCAAATGTACCCATGTGGTAATGTCTTGATGTATTTTAACCAATCACCACTCATTAAAATACTTTCACATGGGGGGACCTCCGCCACACCTATAAAAGGAATGGTCATCGCATAGGTGCTTTGAAGGACCTGGTTGTGGCTGGGGGAGTACCTTCCAATGGTTGCCCCAAGGTCCGTCATGTGGTCAGGGAAATTTAACCATTCAAGTTTACATTAATCACCCAAGCAGGTTTTGTAATGATGTTACCCCAATTAATGGGGCTTCACCAAGAATAAGCCAGGGTCTTTTGGACGATATCTTTGATAGCATCATTTTCATTCTTATTAACATCACTCTTATTAACATCAGAAAATCACAAATGGCCAGTTTCCACTTTTTGTCTGAATTTGACCTAAAATATTCTTACGTTTCAGCTGTGAGGTCAGATGTCCAAGATCACCCTCACTCAAGAATGTTGGGGGAGAGTAGGGCCGTAGGAAACGGCCATGTATGCAATTAATGGTAATACCGTTAGCTAGAGACTTGATGGAATATTCATTTCCTCTCTTGTAAGTGATAGTGAAGGGACCCTCCCAAGTTGATCCAAGCTTACCGCTTCTAGGAGCAATGCGGTTATGGTAGTATAATAGTATGTTAAATTTTAAATTTTAAATTTATTGCGGGGAAGGCTGACCATGGGATGGACACTTCCGAATATGACTTAGGAAAGATAAACTTAGTACCAGGGGAGGCACCCCAGAGAAGCGATGCTATCTCTTGTTGCTAGCGGGAACGCCACTTATGGGGAGGGGGAGGGAACGTGTGAAGGGGCCGTAGCCACTATTGAGCACGTGTGGAGGAAGGGGTCTTATTTGATGAACCAGACTGGAAACCAGGAGGAGACCAGCTGTTGGTGACGCGGTGGGAGATATCCAAACATCCACACTTGAAAGTGGTCCACCAAATGAGACCGGAATCTGTGGACAGCTTCTGGGAGGGTGGGGATGGAGCCAGCGATGGCATCCAAGACAATCGTGTGGATAGTCCACATGGCGATTGCAACCACCAGAGCACAGAGGGAGGGTGGGAGGGGGGAGGCCATTGATGAAGCAAACATATCTCTTGACAGACTACAGGGATGCGTTTGATCCTGGCCCAGCAGACGTTGGACTTCGCGCCATGTCACTTTAGAGGTGGGGCACTTCTCCAGGCGGTGGAACAGCGTTCCATACTGTCCACACACGACACAGGATGAGTTTAAAGCGTTAGAGCGCTCAGCTGTACGATACACCCGCCTCAGGCAGCGCCACACATGGAAGCGGACTTGAGGCTGCAACAGAGGATGGTGTGCATATTTCCAGATAGTCTTTTGGGTCTCAGTGGAGTAAGGGATGTCCATCATGTCCAGGTAGTCCACCCTGGATAGGACATGGGGTCAAATGGAGATCACGCCATCATGGATGGGTAGCCCCTGTACCTCCTGTGTGAACTGAGGAGAGGGGCGGCCTCTTCAGGTTGTATGTCTGCAAATACGAATTCTCCACTCTGCGCTTTGCATGGAGAGTAGGATTCGTTTGTAGTGGGTTTTAGTCCCGTGAGGACCTGTGGCCGATGTGTGTGATGCGAGGTATTTCATCAGGGAGTGGGGGTTTGATGGATTGTTGAGGCCCAAGGCTCAGGAGAAGTTGGAGCAGGCTGCGCGGGACCAGTGTTGGGATGGGAGTGTAGGAGCGATGACAGCCGCGATCCAAGTGCCCAGGATCTTGGCAGCATGGGCTTTGAAGTCAAGCAGGCCCATGCCACCTTGATGATGAGGGCCAAACATGACCTCTAGCCGTACTGGTGGAGGGCGGCCTGACCAAAGCCATCCTTGCAGCAAAGCATACAGAGATTTGAAGAAGCTTGGTGAGAAGGGGATGGCGTGGGCTCCAAACCAGACTTTGGATAGGAGCATAGAGTTGGCAAGAACAACCCTGCCAGTGAGGGTAGTAGGGTGGGCTCTGAGAGAGGCGATTTGCTTCGTCACGTTGTCCAGTATACGGCATTCCATTACTGCTGATACATATCCGCCTGCCTCCACCCACATGCCCAGATGGCACACCAGTCCTATGGTAGGATGTGGCACTAAGGGGAGCACCAGTGGAGCGGTGTGTGTTGAGTTAGTAAGGCGTGGACGTGGGCGAGCAGATGGGCCAGGTTGGGAACTAATTGCTGGGGCCCAGCAGTTCTGAAACTGACCAAGGAGGATGATTTCGGTTTTGGAGGCGTTCAGTGCCGCGTTGCTTACCTGGGAATATTCCTGGATGAGGGCTTCAAGCGCGCGTGCATCTTTGTTATTAGACACCCCCACCACGCAATCATCTGCAAATGCCATCATCTTGACTGGGGTTTGGCCTGGCACATGGACCCCAGTGAGTTGGGCATTCACATTTCGCAGTAGTGGGTCAAGGCTGAAGTTGTATAAGAGTGGGCTGAGGGGGCCCCCTTGTCGCAGGCCCCTTTGAGGGCGGACTACTTCCGTTAGGAAGCCTGGGCCACACACTGCCATTGTCGCAGATTCCGTGAGCAGCATCACCCAGTTTATGAAGCGGGGGGGTAGGCAGAATTGATGGAGGCAGGCCCTAAGGTATTCCCAGTTTACTCTATCATAGGCCTTTTGTTGGTCCAAGAATGCAAGTGCCCCAGAGGCTGTGGACTGACATACATCAGCCACAGAGTGCACGTTATCCCAAATCGACCTTCTGGGGATGAAACTGAATTGTTCTGGGGAGATGGTGGCAGATGATACAGTCCCTAAACGGTTAGCCATAATTTTTGTTAAAATTTTGGTGTCTGTGTTTGTTAGAGAAATGTGGCGCCAGTTGGCTAAGTCAAGCTTATCCCCTTTCTTGAATAGTGTGACAGTAAAGGCCTCATGTCCTCCTGGTAGGAGGCTCATTTCCAACAGGCTTTGGTTAAGTGAGGCTAGCAGCAATGGGGATATATATTTGAAATATTTTTGTAGAACTCATATGGAATGCTATCTGGGCCTGGGCATTTTCGGTTTGGCGCACCGCAAATGGCTGCCCATAATTCGTTTGGAGTAATTAAATTCATTATTTCCGGGTATCAGAAAATGGTGCAGATATGAGCTCAGTCGAGAAATTCCACCATTTCAGCTGGCTGAAATGGTTCATCTTGGTATAACTCGGAGTAATATTTTTGCATTTCAATTGCCACTTCAGTCAGTGTGTCTGCAATGGAATTATCCGATCTTCACACCTGTGTGCAGGCCACGCTCTGGCATGGTGCAAAAAAATTTTAAAGAAGTATGCAGTGCACTTGTCGCCTTTAGTGATGCATGTGGCCCTGTATTGGACACAAACCTGATGTTTGTGTTGCCTTTTGAGTGCGTTGAGGTGGGTGGCTGCCTCCGCCCACTTCTGGTCCCATGCAGGGCTGTATCCTGTAGCTGGGATGTTGGACTCCAAGTGGGCCAATTCTACCAGAGCGCGTGAGATAACCGCCAATATGGCTCGTGAGCGTCTGGAGGAGAGATGGTGATAGTGGCAGATGGTATCCTCTTTGAAAGTTGCCCATGTGGAAATGGGGTCCACAAAAAATGGTGCAACAAACAATTTTGCCAGTGTTGCCTCTTCCACCCACGTGGAAAATCCTGGTGATGCAAGCTCGGGGGGTGGATTTTGCACCAATGTGGGGCCTTTGCAACTGTGACGGGTAAGTGGTATGTTATCGAGACCAGTCGGTGGTCAGAGAATTCCATTTTCGTTGTTTTGAAGTGGGAGATGTGGGGTTGGAATTTCGCCGGTGTTAGAATAAGGTCAATGTGGGTCATGGACCTTAATTGGCCGTTGTGGATGTGGGGACGTGTCATGTTTTCGAGCAGTGGGGCATGTCATGGCAGCGCATCCATTAACCCAAGGGTGGCTTTTAGAATGCATAGTTCTACATGACCCTGTGGGGCGTGGGGTAAGGGCGGCCACCGGTCTATTGGTGAGGTTAGCCAACAGTTCATATCACCAACCAGGAAAGAATCAGGGGGTAGTGGGAGGGATTTGACTGACAAGAAAAATTCCCGACGCTCATGTGCACCATTTGGGGTGTAAATGTTGATGATTGTGTGCAACGTTGGCCTGTGAGAAGGTGACGATGAGCACTTGGCCATTTAGGAATGTTTCTGAGGATGTGAATTTGAAAAAATTATTTTTCTGAATTAGCACCCCACAGTGCTTTGACCAAAAGGATAGGGATGGGAGGAGCATTGTTTTCCAAGCTTCCTTGGAACCTCGTGGACAGTGGGACTTATGGATAGCCAGGATATCCACGGGTAAATTGTGTTGTAAAAAACTCAGTTTCCTAGCCCAGGACGGGGAGGCCTTTAGTCCAGCGATATTCAGCATCCCTAGAGTGAAGGTTTCCCCCATCGCACCTTAGGTGCAAGGGGGTGGGCCCCCAGGCCCACCAGCCTCTTCAAGGTCCCCACGGGCTTTCACAGCAGTGCAGGTGTTAGCAGCAATGCTATCGGGGTTTTTGTTAATTTTTGCAGAAAGAGTCGCGTTGGCTTTGGCCTTCACTTTTTGTTTTCCCGACGTCAGACGAGTTTTTGCGGTGCGGATAAGTTTGGTGCACCGTCAAGCAGGGCAAAAAAAATTTTTCAATTGGGATAGGTCCCAAGTCAGTTTCAACTGGAGCTTGAGTGCAGCGATTGGGTGAGATCGAATCTCCCATCAGATCCTCAGATTGAGTGGCCCGCTCAGCATGGGCCTCCCAATCTGATTGGGTGATGGATTCCCGAGTCACTTCTGCCGCGAAGGTCACCATGTCCTCCTGGCGTTGTGAGTGTGGGATGGTGGTGGTGGCCTTGGCCGCTTCCTTGGCCACAGACCTACAGGCATGCTTAGCCTTCTTCCGCTCCTGCAGGGAGATGGGCTTTACCAATAGGTAGCAGCCTTGTGCTCCCCAAAGAAAGCCTCCTTGGTGCTTGCAGTTGGTTCATAGTGCGCCTCTCTGCTGGCCATGGCCACCGAGGGGTGCTCTTGGAATGTGACGCCCTCCTTGATGGGGCATGCATGCACCTTATGGCCAAATGCATCACAGTGGGTGCAAATGGGGGGCGCGCTGTCCACGGTTACCTGGAATGGGTGGGTAGTATGCCCTGTGATATCAATAAAGGTGGAGTGCGGGATCTGGGTTAGGTCCTTCGCAATCTCCTCAGTTGGGGTCAGAACTGCGATGGCTTTGCCGGTGCACGTATAATAGTATGTTGAACACTTGGAATGTAGGTAGGGGGTTCTGAGCTCATTGGCCACCTTCCCTTCTTTAGTCACAGTTTTTGCTTGATTGCCATTGACTCAGATTGGATGTGAATGATGTGCTGAGCCAATCTTCTCATTATATTTTCAGGTTCCTCAACTCTAAAAAAACATTTTTGGCTAAGAGGGCAGGTATTCCTGGTTCCCGCTCATACAAGACATAGAAAGGGGACATTTTTTCAAAACCTGTTGATAACTAATTCAGTAGGCCATAAGAGTACTGGGCAAGAATTAATCCCATTGAAGTGGATCAGACAAGGAATTTTTCATAGAATGGACACCAAGGTACCATTTGTCTTTCCACAGTCCCATTAGTGGAGGGATTATATGGAGCCAAGAAAAGTTGTTGGTCTCCCATGAATGTGGCCAGGATTTAAACTCTGGAGGTAAAATTTTTACATTATCACAGAGTAATACTTGGAGACAGCCATGTCAAGTGAAAATGTTTTGATGTAAAAATGTGGCTGTGGCCTTGGCCATTTGAGCAGGGAGAGCTATGGCTTTCACCCACTTAGTGAAGTGGTTAATAGCTACTAGGATAAATTTGTTTCCACTAGTAGACTAATGAAGGATACCTACTACATCCAAACTAATGGTTTGGAATGGTTGTTAAGGGTAGTGAGTTGATACTGGTATCTAGTCTTGAGACTGGATTGCTTCTTACATGTAAGGCAATCTTCCAAGACATCAACAATAGCTTCCATCATACCGTCCCTTTAGTATCGATCCTTGATCCACTCATAAGTTTTCTTTGTCCCTCCATGACCTAGGGTATAGCGAGCCTCTAGGATACCGGGTACACGTTCTGAAGGCTGAAGTTAAGTTAGCCATTTTTCCCCCATTTGCTTATACAACTTCCCATTCTCCACTATGGTATTATTGGAGTGCCAGGCTAACATTTTCTGTAAAGGTTCATCTTCATCCTCCCAGTCATCAGGGGTCATTAAGAGGTCATGTAACCTCCCCGTCTCACTATTATCCAAGTGAAGGACAGGTAGCCAAGGCAACCCATCAACATTCAAGTGACAGGTTCCAGCACAGTGTTTAATTTTCATGTTATAAGGCTGGAGCTTTAGAGCCAAGCAAGCTAGCCAACCAGTAGGATCCTTCATGTTCTGTAACAAATTTAGGGATGCGTAGTCCATAACTACAGTGAAGGTGGTTCCATATAGAAAAGGGCGATTTTACTTTACAGCTAACAGAACAACAAGCCACTCCTTCTCCATTACACTGTAGTTGCGTTCCACCTTTGACAGCATCTTACTAAAATAGGATACAGGATGATCTACACCGTGTTCATCTAATTGGGCTAAGATGGCCCCAACGGCATAGTCTGAGGCGTCAGTGAATAAGATGAAAGCTTTATTATAATCTGGGTGCCATAGGATAGGACGTTGTTGTAGTAGTTGCTTCTTCATCTCAATAGTGGCTTTTAGTTCATCACCCCAATATAAAGGGGTATTCTTGGTTAATAGCTGGACAAGGGGCTCACTGAGTTGGGCAAATTTAGGGATGAACTGATGGTAATACTCCATCATCCCTAGAAATACCTGAATATCCTGTAATTTTTTAGGGGCGGCATTTTTGAGATGGCTTCGACATTGTTGTTCATGGGTTGAATTCCTTCTTTAGAGATAGAATGGCCAAGGAAAACCAATTTCCTTTGGAAGAAGGTACACTTTGAGGGCTTCAACTTAATATTAGACTTATGTAACCATTAAAACACCTCCTTCAAGTGATCAAGATGTTCGCTGAAGGTTTTTGAGAACATCGTGATGTCATCAAGAAAAAAGATGGCACAAGTTAACTTGAGGTCCCGCAAGATGTGATCCATCACATGCTGGAAAGAGGCAGGTGCATTGCACAACCTTTGGGGTAATCGTGTGGGTTGGAAAAGACCTTTACTGCATATCAAAGCGCATTTCTCCTGGTCTTGGGGAGAAAGATCCATTTGCCAATAGCCACTAGCCAAGTCCATGGCGGAGAAAAAGTTTGAGCCTGAAAGCTGGGCCAGGGCATCATCAATGCGTGGGATAGGATAGCTATCCTTTTTCATAAGATTGTTTAACCTGCGATAGTCCATAACTAACTGGTGACCTCCATTTTTCTTTTTAATTAGTAAGAGGGGTGAAGACCAAGGGCTTTGTGAAGGAACGAGTAACCCTGTGTCTAATAACTGTTGGAGCTCCGTCCTCATCTGTTGTTCCTCCACCTTTGACTTACAATAAGGTTTGGACCTTATAGGCCGGGCATCACCCACATCAATAAAGTGGAACCAGCCCTTCATTGTGGCCATAATCAGTATCCTATTTGGAGAATATGTCGCTGTATTATTCTAACAATTTATGAAGTTTTCCCGTCTCCTCTGGGGTCAGCTTATCATAAATATGAACATTGGGCAAGTTGCACACCATGTTGTCCATGAGTAAGCCCAAATCCGCCATAGAGCCAACGGAGTGGATATGTTCAATGTCCTCTACTGGTAGTAGGAAACTTCTTCCAAACTCCTGGTGTTTCCATATGATTATGTCCTTTCCGGTGAGGTTCCCTAGTATAATGGTAATTGACCTCTGGTAGGCTGGGTCTAGTATCCCAGGCAAGACACGAGGCTCCAAGGGACTAACGCTTGAATACTTATGAGATGCAACAAGCAATGCTGTGGAATTTGAAGTGTGATTTTAGTGTCAACCACTCTTTGTTCACCAGGCTTAATCAAGACCTCATCTGCACAGTAGAAAGGGATACCTTCCCCAGCATCCACTGAATCAGGTAATATCTTTGTGTTGCACCCAGAAGTGGATTAAGGCAAGGTTATATCTGAAAAGGGGTATTTGACCAGGCAAGAGTATTTGTGCTTGCTGGGCTCTTTATTGGATGAAACTAAAGGGATTTTGTAGTTGAGTAACAAGAGGAACCCATGCTTCAGGTTGATTATTCCTTCATACACAATCATAAATTGAGCTCCAATGAGCATATCATATGCTTTGTTGTCCAAAGACACAGCAGGGGCTGATAGGATAAGCTTCCCAATTTTGAATGGGAAGGGAAGAGTATGCCCCAATAGCACGGGTATTGGTGTGGCCAGCGGTTCCAAATCCTAGCGTGTACTCCAAGTCAGGCGCTAGCTTTATCTTCTTAATGAGATTAGTGGAGATCATGTTGACTGGGGATCCAGTGTCCAGGATGGCTATTATTTGGACCTTTTGAATGACCACTTCAATTTTAATGAGCGTTCCTCCAAATTTAGGTGACAAAGCTAAGACCTCCTTGAGCTGGAAGGTAAAGGTAGCTTTTAAAGGTCTCAGGGTATTTATCAATGATGGATTTTATGGAATGAACCCGCTGAAGAGGTCGTATTAAGCCAGCTAATAATTGGTAACCATTGCTGGCAGTGTCAATAACTTTGAGAACCCTTAGAATTTGGCTGAGGTACTTTTCCTCAGGTATGGTGGTCTCGTCTACTCCTCTAGCGTTCAAATGATCAGGCACTTCTATTTCTGTGGGGGCTCCCAATATGTAGTAAACAATTTCATCATAACCTCCCTCAGATTCCTCCCAAGGGTATTCTCAACAACGGGCAAGGCTGCGATGAGGTAGAAGAGTTGGCCACATAATACTGGGTAGCCTTAGGGGCCGCATTTAACAGCTTAACTGGAGGGGTAGACAAAGCAGCTTTAGTGAGCTTGTGCGGGCATATGGCTGTTACTACCTTATAGGGCTTCAGTTCATAATTAGGAGTGATAACCTTTTTAAGTTTCACGGTGAGAGCAGGTTTTGTAGGGAGGATAGGCACAGGGGGCTTACTCTAAACTGTTTAACTAGTGGTAGCTCCTCAATAGTGAGAGCTGGAGGATTCACCTCAGCTCCTTGGGTGTTGCACATGAATGGAAAATGGCAACATCTACCAATGCCTCCCTTAGATCACAGATATTTTTGAAGTGGCGTTTCACTGAGATAATACGCCTGGCTAGAGAGGACTGAGACTCTACCCCAGCTAACAGGGCGGCGATAGCATCATCTAGGGTGAGCATGTTAGAGGTTGTTAACTTAGGCACAGCTAGGTAAAATCATTCAGCAAAGGCAAGGAGTGGTTCACCCTCATACATATTAAGGTGCATAAAGGCCTGTTTTACCCTGTGTAGACTTTGCTTTGTTCCAAATTCATCTAGAAAAGCCTCCTTCACCTATGACCAGGTGTGCAAAGAGTCCAGGTAAGGAACTATCTTTTCTTGCGCTAGGCGGCTTAAATAAGGAAGGATGTGTTGTACTTTTTGCTTGTCCTTTGCACCATTTATGGCAGCTTCTTAAAAATACAAAAAAGTAGAAATACTCCCTTCACCAGGGATGTACTTGCCTTTAAAACATGGTTTTAGAGGGCGCTGCTCAAGATCATTGACTCAGGATAGAGCGCTGGTTAGTTGCTTTTCCAGAGCAACTAAACGTGATTCCATGTGATGAGGAAAATTGGTAAGGTTACTCATGGTTGTAGCCTCTATTTTTGACGAATTTTTGTAGTGTACAGGGGTCCCTGTAGTGAGCACCAATTTGTAGGAATCTAGCTCTCTTATGCTCACTGGTGCTTATGCCGCTGAATCCCACAAAAGCTTTAATAAAAATTATAAAATAAACCTCTAGTAAAACTTGGATTTTATAAGGTTTATTAGGAGCATGAGGTAGTAAAGGAAAAGTGATACTTTCAATATCCACCTGGTCCATATTTGAACTGATTTTGAGGGTTAGGGTGAATTAGAGGATGGTCTTGGAATAGCTTTGATGCATTACAAATTAGGAAATATGATAAACTCTTCTATCAGATCATGGGAAATGTAAGTTACTTTTTGGGAAAACGATAATTCAGTTTTGGGGCAGAATGTAACCATGTGGTAATGTATTGATGTATTTCAGCCAATCACCACTTGCTAAAGCACTTTCACCTTGGGGGACCTCCACAATGCCTATAAAAGGGGGTGGTCCCCACGTAGGTTTTTTGAAGGACCTGGTTGTGGTTAGGGAGTACTTTCTGATGGTTTCCCCAAGGTCTGCCATGTGGTCATGAAAATCTGACCTTTCAATTTTACATTAATTGCCTGTGCTGGTTTTGTAATGTGTTACCCCGATTAATGTGGTTCCAACAAGAATCAGCCAGGGTCTTTTGGCCAATATCTTCAATATCATTATTTCCATTCTTATTAGAATCACTCTTAACATTGGAAAATTGCAGAAAGCTGACATTTCCCCCTTTCAGCTGAATTTGACCTAAAACATTCTTATTTTTCAGCTGTGAGGGCAAATGTCTGACAACTAGCTACATATATTTAGTGGGCGCAGAGGCAAGGTAATATGCCATGATTAAATCTGATAGATTAACATTGGCATTGAGGGAATCTATCATAGCCTAATTTAACAGAATGATATTGGCGCCCTAGCCTGAGGAATCAAAACCTTTGTCTAGAATAAAGATTTAAATAAAATAGACCAATAAATAATATAAAATTGAATGGTTGTTCAAACTAAATCACAACATTTCCCCACTGAGAAAAATTCAAGCATTGAAATGAGTGGGGTTAGATATTAACTAAAATGATGAGGCCATTAGGCCAGGCAGAAAATAAACACAAGCTTTCATTTGATGCTTTTGGATGTGCACTGGGTAAGAGTAGCAAATCACAAAGACACCTTATTTCTCCCTGCTGAGGATAGTTAGCACCAGAGGCAACAATAGGATCATTTTTAGATTGGCGGATTAGAGAAAGATTTTACCATATAATCATATAGAATTTTCAAGGTGATAACAGTTCTGACAAGGGCATGATAGCCCAGTTTAATAGTAGACTTTTGTCCTGCGCAGAGTGGAATCCCGTTGGACTTCAAAATATGCTGAGGTAGATTTAAAGTATGTTGGTAGCCTTTATGATGATTAATGGGAATAATTTTTCATTAACACAACATTTATAATTAAGGGAGGTTAGGATGTGGACTCATGCTGGGAAGGAGAATTAACCTCCTTCAACTTTGGCAGCTGTGAGGGAACAAGATGCACATCATTGCTTAGTATACATTACAGACCTGGCAAAAAATCTGCAAAGTCAGCAGAGTTATTCTGAGTGTATGGGCCACATTTTATAGCCTCATCCGTCATCAGCAAAGCAATCTTGATGGGGTCAACCAAATGCTTGATAACTGTGTCCATCAGGCCACACTCATCACCTGGTGGATTCTTTAGTATAATACAATGGAACCTGTTGTACCCCTACATCTGAAGTATCATTTTTCAAGTTAGCTTTAAGCCCATAAATTTCTTATGAAAAAGGTACCAATAAGTAGCTCAAAATTGTCATGAGATAGAATGATGATGGGAGCAGACAACACTTTAGTACCAAACCCAAGTGCCAAAAATTTATACATTTCTAGTGAAGTCATAGCGTTGGGACCTGCAGTGCCATACGTTTTGCAATTCTCCACCTAGGTCAGTTTCTAATTTTCCATTAGCATGGAAAAAACTATATTTATAAGGCTCCACTATCCACAATTGCCAAAACTGGTACGCTTTACATGCTAATATCCACATAAGTACATTCAGCATGATTCTCTGGCTAATGAGAGGGTGGATTTCAAATGTGTTTGCTTATCTCAAATAAATAAATAAATGAATGAATGAATAAATAGATAAATTAAATAAATAGTTTTCACTTGGAGCTGCAAAGTCATAGCAAACTCAGTATATTTAAAGATGACGTTTTCTGACAATGCAGCGTTTTATCTTATTTAAATCCTAAACTAAGATTTTTGAACCTTTGGTAGATGTATAAGATCCCTTTTCTACTCTGCCAGAGCTTTCTAAAATCCTTGTCCATAACGTGATCAGTAAATAAACACTTGACACTTTCTTGGTGAGCTTGCTTTTAAGAGCGCTAAAAGTAAGGGTGCAGCACTGGAGATAATCTACCATTTTAATGATGGTATATTAGAATTTAAAAACTGGTAGCATACCCTGATACAATTTCTATGTGAGGCTCACAGGCATGGCGAAAAGTGACCTGAGCGTCATAATCATAAGTCTGAGGGGAGCACCCGCTGATCCTCAATCATGAGGCATTCCCATTTTATACTAAAAAGGGGGCCAAGAAATTGGCTGTCCCCCTAATCACCCAGGGCGATTTATCTCATCTGGTGGATGAGAGGTGGATGATGGCATACCCCTTCAAGATTGCCCCCTTTCCCCTATCTGACCATGTAAGAACTACTCCAGCAGATTAGGGGGGTGTGCATGGAGATAGCAGTGGCGAGAGAATGTTATCTAAAGAGCAATGGTGAGCACTTATTCCCAGAAACAACCTCAGGGTCTGCCAAAGAGTTGAAAAATCTTAATCAATTTTGGGTAATCCAACTTCAGTGACAATTTTGGGTTCTTCTGAAGAGGCAAAAAATTTAGTTAAATTGAGAGGTCTGACTTCTTTGAAATCAAGGGTGTTAAATCCTTTAATACCCAATAGGACTGGGCCCCCATGGCCTGGACATAAGTGTTTTAGTCACCCACAAAATGAAGTGTCACCAAGCTAGATGAAATTTTAGTGGGAGGAACAATCTAGTGAAAAGATTTGAGCATGAGTCAGATGGGCAATGGAAGGTCAATCTAGCATCAAGTTAGTTGCAAGATCTTGTTCCAATGAAAATCAGTTGGGATCACAATGCCTTTGTTCATGCGTTCCCACATATTCCCCAAGCCCTTAGGATTTAAGGAAACTGTCCCTCACTGGTACAGTTGACAGTTGATTCTCAAATTTTTGTTTACAATAAACATAAACCCTTTTTCAGTTGAAATCTTCAGTTATACAATTTTCCTGTGGTTGTCACTGCCGCTACCCAGAACTATGGTCCCAGGGTTTTGCAATGACTGGTCCCTAGTGGCAATTATTATGATACTGCTATCTCCTCTTATTAAATGGGTTAACAAGCAAGTGGCCTGTTGGGATATCCCTGCTTGTGAATGCCCCCTGGCATTGAGACGTCCCATTGTTATTGATCATCTCTCCCTGCTGGGTGAAGTTTCATGACCTTGCTACTTGCTCCCCACCCAGTAGTTCCTCAGTGCATTTTGGACCCTCCATGGTTTCTGAAGAGTAGTCTGCAGTGAAATCTGCTGCCAACCCATTGGCTACAGTCTGGTTGTTAATTGGGATGCTGACTACAGTAGTTACTAATCACTGCTCGCTATTCACTTCTCTCCCCATCCACTATCAAGTTTTTTTGGACAGCAATGCCCCCTGAATTCTGGGCTGCTTTCTGGGTGCTTATGCACCCCAAATGGCAGATTAGTCTCAATCTTATCTGCTGTTTCTATGACAATACTGACTTAAAACTTGGGTCCCATGCAACACTTGGGACTCATAGTAAAACTGAATAGTGAAGGTTAACACCTCCTCAGCAACTTCAAAGTTGGTTAATGGGAAAGAAGGTTTCCATCCTATCATCCATTCTGTTCCACCAAACTCATCATTAAAATATTTTTGGCATTAATGTATGATATTCCAACTTCAGTTTTTTAGCAATACCAACTCTTGACTGTAAAGATCCTGTAAATAATCATGGTGGCCAGTTTAGTATGGTCATTGGTATTTCCCAATATAATTTTAAATAACTTTATAAAGGTATTGTATCTCCATGCCTATCAAACTTGGGCAAGTTGACTGGGTTTACTGAAGGAGAGGGCACCAAAGTAATCTGAGGACCAGAGTTAGTGCAAGTGGAGGCTGCCACAGCTGGGCTAGGGGTAGCAGCTGATAAGAATACAGCAGTTAGTGTGTTGTGTACAGGAGCCACAACTTCCTCATTAAAAGCATCAGAACTAGAACTGACAAATCAGCATGGCAATGCGCTTGTCTATGCATACACATAATATACTTAAGATCCTGGCAGGGTTGTTTTACTACACTAGTAGAGTGTAGAGTGTTGCCAATCTGCTATAAATTTCTGTCCAGCTCTCTCCAGCTTAAAGATAGACTTAACCAACCAAGTATTCAAATCCTTTATTTCCTGCCTTTAAGATTGGACCAGGTGGCATAAAGTTTTCAACCCTTGATATATTTTGGTAATAGTGGGAACTGCTTCTGCTGTTTCAATTAGAACTAAGGCTGTGGCAAATTGAGTTGTGATGCTAGAATTCAGCTGAGCATTCTCATGGTCCAGTTCATCATAAGGAACGTACAGCAGGTCACCCCAACAATCTTCCTCAGAGTATAACATTCTAGGGTTTTGCATATCAAAAAAAACAGAGTAACAAAAGTGGCCCCGGTAATGGGCACCAAATGTTGTAATCAGTGCTGAGGCTCAAGCTACAACTGCACAGGTTGATACTTTTTAAAATAAAATAAGGGAACCTATAAGGAGACAGCAGCCCTAAACACAGAGGATAAGTAGCTTATCATCAAAGGCTTATTGGCAGCATTAAATAAGAAAGGTCAAAGAAAAGATCCCCTCAATTTTCTATTCCCATCATAATAAACTATAAAGTAGAGTACCAAGCAGTGCATAGTTATTCTGGAAAATGGTAGACCTCATTGGCTTGGAATTTTGGGGACAAACCCCTTGATTGATTTTATACCAGTGGGGCCAGGGATAAAATATAATAAGAAAAGGGATTTGGTTTATGATGTTGGAAAGCCTTGTAAATCGATAGAAAGTGATTTGGGGGATATTGCTGGTGGGGTGGTGAGAATTCAATCCCAGGTCACTATTCTTGTCATAGCCCAGAGTAAACTGACAGCAAATCAATCTTATTGATTATTAGCTACATATAAAAATGTGGGCACAGGGGCAAGGTAATCTGGTATAACTTAATTTGACAGATAGACAGCAGCTGCAAAGCAGTTTGTTGCAAATTAATTCAACAGATTAATATTAGCATTATGGCCCAAGATATCAATCCTTCATCTAGAATGATTTAAATAAAAATAAATAATTGAATGGTCCGACCAAATCCTAACAGGTTTTGATAATATGGGTAAAAGGGTACAACTTTAAGGCGTAGAATGAGGATGCTTCAAATAAAGATGATGCCCTTTACTGGTGGGGTAAACCCTGGAATCTGAGGCTACTTGGGGCAAACAGGATCTAATCGACCATAACCTTGGGTGGTAAAAAACTGGACGCCCACTGCAGAAGTTAATCTAACCTGGGTAAGGAGGGTGAAGGTTCAACTATTAATTTAACAGAAGATTTAAAGAATCGAAGCTCTTAATCTAAAGGCCCAGGTATCGTTTAATAGTTTCCCATGATTGATGACATTAGTTGGTTCAAAGCATGAACTGAAACCAGAACTCTAAGTTGGTTCAAACAAGCCATTTTATTAAGTTAGATGAGTTGAAATGCTTCAAGCGATTCAAAGAGGTATTAAATGTGGTTGTTATGAGTAAAAACCAAGCCTGAAACCCAAGTTAAACCGTACAAATAACCATCCCGCTTTGTTGGGCAAGTTAAATGAAGTGACAAACTATGTAAATTTATTGTTCAAAATGGTTGGGACCCTTGAGTCATCAGATTGAGCACCTTTGGGGATGAAGCCAATATCCAACACTTACCAGTTGATAAATGGTTAAATCCAACCCTAACCCCATACAAATACCTGAGCGTTGGGCTGCCAAAGTTCAAAAGGGTTATTTGGAATCAAAGCCACCCCTTAATTAAACATCGTTGACTATAAATAACAATAACAAATTAAGCCCCCATAAAACACACTGAGATAGTCAAATTAAAACTTGGCCAAAAAAACAAAATGAAGCTTTAGAGGGAACTAAGGATTACGCCCAGCCAGGGAATTTGCAACATTCTCCTTCGCCTATACCAACTTAGCTTCAAAAGGCGGAGTGGGTACCTGGGAAGCGAGGTAATGAAGGACCGATTCCTTGGCCCAGTCCTGGTTATAGAAGTCGGCGGCCCTGGATTCCTCCAAGTTGACTTGGGTGTCCCCGTAAAGCAACTACCCACCCCACGAGCGCTTAGTTAACCACAAAACTTTAAAACTTGGGCTTACATCCAAATCTTGGGTTTGGCTCGCCACCCACCGGTTGATGAAATCGATGGGGCTGGCGACAAAATCGAGTAGGAACTCCCGCTTCACCTTTGCGTTGGTGATGGCCGTCATGACCTGCGCAATCTAAAGCTTAGTGGGCCCAAAGTGGTACCTTCTCGTCCAAATTGTAGATGGCCCGGTTGGTGGCGTTGTTCCCGATAATCGACGTGACCTTGGTTTTGAACTCGTCATCCGTCTCCATCTCGATATCGAACACGACCGGCGATACGGTCTCGGGTTTGTCGACCCTACGGCAGTTAGCTTCCATCCACCCCCTACCTAATGACGTAATCTATGGCGATGGGTTCGGGAGGCAGAAGGTGCGCGTGGAGTAGGTTGGGAAGCTGCGAGAACCCCACCCGCTCGAGCTTGAAAAGCTAGGCAGCGTAAAAAATAAAGCTAAACGGCTTACCTTCTTGAGGCGCTCATCGCACAGGATGGTAAGCTTATCCTCCTTGTCCTGAAGGTCGTAAAACTAAAACGCTTAGGTCAATCAAAGGGCGCTTACCTTCACGTATTGCCACAGGGTGGTGATGACATCCGACTTCGTAACCAAATTGACCGACGACCGCTCCTCGAGGGGTGCGACGGTTAGGATTGCACGCAGCTCCGGGGATGGGAGGAATCGATCCGTGGGATGGTTCATTTGGAGGATTATCTTGGCGTTGACGTTGGTGGTGCCGGCGCGCTTAATCTCGAACCCGTCGGCTTCCTGTATCTCCTGTTTGGGCGCCCACTAAAACGCAACCGTCAGTTTATATGGTGCTGACTACCTCGACGATGTACCCATCGGGGTAGAGGGCGGGATCAAGCTCAATGACGAGGGATCGGACGAGGGTTGAGAACTTTCGGATGGAGTGCTTATGCTTGCTGTGTACCGCGGGGATCTGTATCAAACATGTTCAGCCTCGGATCAAAAATTCATATAAGCCAGCCGTGGTAAAAAGTATGATGGCGGCGGGTGAACCAAAGCTTATAGCGAACCGGCGGTTTGAAGCTCAAAAATACGGTTGAAGTAAAAACTAAAATAAACAAAAACAGAATTTGAAAACCAACCACCAGTTCAGTAATACTAATAAGCTAAATTCAAGGACTGCGACCATGCACCATAAAGTGACAAACTTATACTAGCCCCGAGATCTCCAAGGCTTACGTCCAGCATACGCCCTTCGACCCTTAAAGTCCAAGCTGGCACGCACCCGGCCGGGGTTGGGGAGGCCGGCCCCTCAGGTTGGAAGCAGGCGGTATTGGAGATGAAGACCCTTACAGTCCTGTAAACCTGAAGCAATAATAAGGTTAGCCGGTAGCCTCAATTTAAGGAACCCGAAAGTGCATAAGGGAAAGAGACACGCGCCGCAATAGAATAATTTCGAACCCAAAAACCAAGCGCAAAAACTGAACAGCTCAACTAAGGGATAAAGCGAGATAAAGTAAAGAAGCAAAAAATATAAAAAATACCCTTGAAGGTTTCCCCCTAGCGTCCAAACACTCCAAACGTTTGCGTAACATGATGGCGTCCAACCGCTTCTCGGTATCCAACAGCTCGTTATAAAGTTTCGACTCGGGGATGAGTTGGGTGATCTTTTCCGAGAACGTGCGTTCGGTAGGCCGCCGCATCTTGAATGGCCTCATACCAAGGGTTGGGTTGGGTTCCGTCACCCGTTTACGTAGCTGAGGGTAAGGGTTAGGTGGTTCGGGTACCGTTGGGGTACCCAACTCTTCGTTCATCATAAACCAGGCTGAGAAGTCAAAATTCTATCGGCTAATACCTGAACTTATAATCGGGTTTTATAGAATTTATTGGGTAACTCTTCCCTTAGATTATCTATTACATTTTACATTAAACAAGGGCGAAGCCATGCTAGCTGCTAGTCTATAATAAAAGCAAGTGTGTGTATGCGATGCCCACCCAAAACTACAGTATGTAAAGTTTTGAAAATCTGGATATAGGTGGATGGGAGGGAATCCCTGTGCACAACGAAGCCGGATTTTTAATTTTCATAGTAAAATAAAAAGTTTTATATGTAACAAGTGAACATCTTATATGTTTTTAATGGAAATCGGTATATTGTTACGGTTGAGCAGTTTGATATTCGGTTGGTTCGATAGTTCAATGTTTTGCCAGGCAATTGGTGATTTAGGTTGATTAATAAGCTTGATGGTATCTAGTACTAAAAAAAAATAAGCTTGATGGTTTTAATAAAGTAGTTAGTGATTGGTTGATTCGATAAGTTAATTGGTTTTGGTAAGTGGTTGGTGGTTTTTGGTTGGTGGTTGATTTAAAAATTCAATTGGTTTTGGCTGGGTGGTGGATTTTGAATGTTTCGATGGGCTCAAAAGTTTTAGGTAAGTGGTTAATGTTCTAGCTAATTCGATAAGTTTAATTGGTTTTGGC